>JAPDSC010081043.1:29828-47345 GCA_026290005.1 Latrodectus geometricus | reverse complement strand
TTCCTGAAATTTAATCAAAATATTTTTTTTTATTTCTAATGGCGTGCACCATTGAGCAAGTAAGTACATTAGCCCATTTGCCGAAACAATGCCGGAAAGTGCTATTCATTTTTTTATGGTTACCCGGTGGGCACCTGTGAACCAAGTCACGGAATTACGAGTAACATCGCCCACGCCACACCACCACAAACCCGTTTATAGGGCAGGCCACATTCATCCATCATCTGAGGAAAGGACAAGAAACACAGAAAGAGAAAGTATATCCAGCCCGAGATGGGTTTCGAACCCAGGTCTTCCCCATCCATAGCCAGTTACGCTAACCACTTTAATCAAAATATATGTTTAAGAAAAATTAAAATCATCAAGTTAATGTAATATTTTATAAATATCACACAAAATTAAAATAAATTATACTATAATTACATGTATAACTTATAAATTAAATTATATGCATAACTTATATACATTAAATGGACATATATAATATATAAAACTGAATTCAATAAACAACAGCCTTTTATAAGTTTACATTCTTAAGTTTTTGTAGAAAAGGTATGATGTAGTTAAAAATTTAATTAATTGAAGCTTATCTTTTGACGCCTTGAAAAGCTGTGAATGTCACTTCTACTAATGAGACATTTCTCGTGAACTGCCTTTCACTCTTTACATAAATGCAGTCATATAGTCATTGTCTAATTGCGATTTATTTTCCTCCGGCAAAATGCAGTTTAATCCTATTAAAGACTTTCCTCTCATTGCCAAGTAATATGTGCGCTCATGCATCTCAATTTGAAACTGATTACTAGCAACATATGAGAAGGGATCTAGAAACATTTAAATGTTTTTGACAATAATTCCTCAATTTCTATTTACAGTTTACAGTGAGGAAATTTATTCATATATAATTTAAATTCATCCTTTGATCATGTAAGCAATATTCAAAAGGTGTAATCGTGATTCCAGATGCTCTCGGTAAGAGTTACTCCCACGCGGTGTGCACTAAGACAAAAACTAAATAAATCAATTTAACTATTATTAGCTTTGATAATCTGATAAATGTTACATGTTGAATTTTATGTTTGGCAACACTTATTCCAAGCGATAATCTAAATTCTACATTATTTTTAAATTCGAAACTTCAAATTTATATTTACATGTAGCTATAATTTTCTATTTACCAATTGTTAATATTGTCTACTTAGTGACAATATTAACAATGAGCTTCTGTAATATTTTTTCATATCAAGCCTAAATCATTCCCTCCTAGCTTTACAGTTAAGAAAAATTAGTTATGAAACAAAAAATGTTTCTAATTTTTATTCATTTGATCAATATTTCTGAAGTGATTTCAGCTTCTATAGAATAGAATATGTTATCTTTGTTGTAAGTAAGTCTTGTTATTTTTGAGTTTCTCTAGAAATATTTTTTGTCACTGAAAAAATTTTTGATTCTTATTTTTGTTAATAATATTTTTGTTTTAAATTTATTAATTTTTAAGCTATGTAACATATCAATCATCCCAAACACGGGGAACAAGTTTAAAATCATTATAAAACTTCCAATTTTTAACAAATTTATAAATGAAACTTTTAATCCATAAATAAAACTAAATATCCCAAACAGTCTTATAAAAATATTCACAACCTATAGTTTTTCGATACATCCATCATCTTAACTATAACTTCATTAAAAATGAGTTTTAATATAATGTTATAAGTCGTTGAAAAAAACCGCATTTTAATTACGAAATTTTCCTTTCTAGAAGCCATGATAATTTTGATTTTTAATTAAAGTTAACTTTTCCTTAGAAGTAGAAAGAGTTTTAAAATAAGTTAAGTGTTGGTATTTAAGTTAAGCTAGAAAAGATTAATATTTTCTTGCTTTATAGCAGTGATTCTCAACCTGTGGGGCGCGACCCCCTAGGGGGGCGCGAGCACACTAATGGGGGGTCGCGAGCATATCCAAGAGAATTATTATTACTATTTTATTTATAAAAAAATTGATTTATTATTTTTATTATTTAAAAAAATTGATTAAGTGACTGAAAGGAAAGAACACACACACGTACAAAACAAAATACAATTTAACATATTTAATAATTAACTTATTAAATTAAAACAACTTACTAAATTAAAAACAAATTTAATAATTACTAGTGACTTCCTTGAGCCTGTCTTTCAGAGCAAAGTTTTTCGAAGGAGGGTTTAATATTAGAAATAGACACTCTCAGTTCTTTTTCTATATTTAGCTGAGATCTATATTTTGTCTTCAAAGAAGCCACCGCAGAAAATCCAGTTTCACAAAGGTAAGATATTGAAAATGGTAGTAGAATGCGAAATGCCCTTGTTTTTAGTGCAGAAAACTCATCATCCACTCCTGCCCAAAATTCAAAGAGTGATTTATTACTAAATTGTCTTTTGGTTTCGCCGCTTGCCGTGAAGTCTATGGAGGTTTCTTCCTCTTCGATTGAGAGTCCTTCGGGAGTATTTTGAAATGGATCCCTCACCCACTTGTAACTTGATATCAGTTTGTCGTCAGCAAGAAAGTACTTTTTAAAATTCTTTGCTAGCATTGCTAAATGATTTTCAATGGTTACAAAAACAACTTTTACATGTTGTTCTTCAGCCTTGTAAGTTTTAATACAATCATTCAAATTTGCAAACATTGTTAAGTTTTCTTGCTTTAAATTTCTGCTCCACAATTCCAATTTCCTACAAAAAGCATTAACTTTATCACTCGTATCCAATATATGTGTATTTGCTCCTTGCAGTTGAAGATTCAAGTTATTTGATTTCTCGAATATGTCGACCATGTAGCTCAATTTCAACACAAATAAACTATCGCGAAAATTCTCAGATTCCGGTCTGTTTTCCTCTTCTAGGAAAACGGCAATTTCTTCTCTTAATTCATAAACACGTTGTAAAAAGTTCCCTCGTGATAACCATCTTGCTTCGCAATAAAATAGTAACGCTAAATGTACTGCACTCATGTCTTTACAAAGTGCGGAAAAGATTCTTGATTTCAGGGGTCTCATTTTTATATAATTTACTACGGTTTCAACCGTAGTTAACACAATATTCAAACCAGGACTTATTTCTTTGGAAGTCAAAGCTTCTCTGTGGATCATGCAATGTGTCCAGACGTACTGTGGCGATTTTTGTTTCACAAGTGCTTGAATACTTTGGAATCTTTTTGATATAAAACGAGCACCATCCGTGCATATTCCGACGCAATTTTTTCATTCTATGTTTGCCTCGTTCATAAAATCATTTAAGATAGCAAATAAAGCAAGTGCTGTTGCTTTGATTTCTATTGGTCTGCAGAAAAGTAATTCTTCTACTACTGACAAATCATCACAAAATCTAACATAGGCAATGAAATGAGCATCTTTATTACTATCTGTTGCCTCATCGAGTTGTATTGAAAACAATTTGTAACTCAACTTCGACAAAAGCTGACACTCTACATCTTCAGCTATATCAGCAATTCGACGGGCAACACTATCATTTGAAAGAGATATAGACTGCATTTGTTTTGCAAAATTATCTCCAAACATAATTTCTACAATAACAATCGTGGCTGACAAAATATGCTCTTCATTAATGGTGTGAGGTTTTTTACATCTGGCTATTTTATATGAAACTTTGTAAGAGGCAATTAAAGCTTTTTCATTCACAGACAAAGCTTTTTTAAACAATGATTTTTTGCTTTTCATATGATTTTAATTTTAATTCGAATAATTCTCTGGGTTTGTTTTTGTACTCACTATGAAGCGTTTCCAAATGTCGTTTAAGTTTATTAGGTTTCATGCTGTCTGGCGCCAACATTTTTGAGCAAATGATACACAGGGGCCTTTCTTCTTCATTTACTTCAGTACTAGTGAACCCAAAATTAAAGTATTCTTGAGAATATTTTCTTGATTTTATTTTCGGAACCACGCTCCTGTGTACTTGTTGATGCTTGTCTATCGTCTAATGCTCGCTTACGGCCGCTTAAAAATTTATACATGATTCTGCATAAGTCTGCTGCCGTGAATATCTAATACGGTGAATTGCAATTACACGAAAATATATATAATATACACATTCAGAATAGATTCAATAGCGATAGAAGGATCGACTCGAATGAGATTGTCTGGAATTGAAATTGGCGTCATAGAACTTTCTCCTTCTCCCTATGTGAAAACATTTGTTCACATATGCGCACGCTCCAAGCTTAATTTTTTGCTGACCAGACAAATGTCCTGACAAATCGAAACTTCTCACGAAACCGTGAGAATGCCCGATATGGCGGGACGCAAGAGCAATAAAAAAGCATGGGATTCTTGATTTTTCAATGCTGAGGATCGGTGTTGCAAAATGTCAATAAATTTCGGTATTCTTGGTAATTTGTAAAGTTTAAAATTAAGGTTGTACTCTAGGTTTAGCGCCAAAATACTCAAAATATATTATTATTGTATATATTTTATTGTATGCGGTGGGGAGGGGGGCGCGATGAAAATTATGATTGAAAATTGGGCCGTGAATACTAAAAGGTTGAGAAACTCTGCTTTATAGCATGCAGAGCCTTCAGAAAAATTGAATGAATATAATAAAATTTAATTTTAATAACACCTGTGAGATTTAAAATATATGATTGAAAGAAATTGGATGAAATTCATTTAAAAAACTTCTAAGCATTTATAGACACTTGTTTTATTTCTTAACATACAGAAAATTATATTTCTTCATTAATAAAGTGCTATATACTAAAATATTTTCTTAATTTTAAAAATTACTTTTTAACAAAATGTTTCTATAATGGTTGATACAATCATTTTTAAATAAATTACACTGAATAAGGTATCTTCATTGTTTCAAATTTCGTGGTCGAAAAATTCATTAAATATTTTAAAAGAAAGAAAAATATTCTCAGAAAATTTCTAAATACTTTCAATTTTAAAAATTATTAAAATTTATTTTTGTGAATTTCTAATAATTCTATTTAATGTATTTGTACTCGCTTATGTACATATATATTTATATGAATATTATAACTTTTTAAAATTTAAAAAAAACTTAAACAATAAATACTCAATCTTGAAGACTTTATTTGGGTTTTAAAATGAGAAATATATAAAAGAATATTTTCAAGAAAGTTTTAAAAAATTGAATAAAAATTCCATGTCATATGATTTGAATTTAGAATTTCATGATTTGAGTCATTTTTTTTTAAATTATTAACATTGAACAGAGTAAAGTATTTTAAATCTATGTTTAAACGCATTTTATTGTCAATTTCAATTATTATCACCTAAAAAAATATTCATTTAAAAATATAATTTTTTATTGAACAAATGAACTCATTCAAATAAATTTTGAAAACATTTCTTTGTTAATTTGAAATTGATATTGATGTAAATAATATTTTGTTTGTCCGCCATACTTTCGTCCGCAGCTAAATCGAAAACAGCTGCCAAGAATGAAATGAAAATTGCACCATGTTGTTTAGTCTATAACTTGTAACATAAGCAATGCTTAATGTCTTAATTTTGACTAATGTTCGTAATCAATGTAAACCTTAATTAATAATAGTTTGAACTAGTTTCATAAATATTCATTTACAAGTAAGAGACGGAAATATATATATATACATAAGCATTAGAACAAAATGGGATAATAGCAATCCAGAATTGAAAAATAAATTATTTCGTATAAAATTAAACTTTTTGAACGAAACACAAATTTTTTCAGATAAAAATTAATGACAAATTGTGCGTTTTAAGAAATAAAAATGCAATAATAAAGCAATGAAAATACAGTTGATGCATTTAATAATTAAAATATATACCGATTTTGCTAATGTCAAAGTAATCAAAAAAGAAAATAAGTTTACATAAACGTGATTAATTAGAAATGTGTAAATTGCTCAAACGTCATTTTATTTTAAGTACATACACAACTGTGTCTACTAAAGTTTATCAATCCAATTATCTAGTAGAAACTAAAATACAGATGACTATTATTAATGAATAATGTAATGCACGAATAAACGTCAATATGCATATACAAAATTTAAATATTGGTAATTTTAACCACCATGATTTTCGTTAATTTTTTCATGAATTATTCACAAGATACTGGTAAATAACTCATTAATATGAATAGAAATTTGATGCATATAAGAATACAGAATAATGATGTAGTTACTTATTAAAACAATTTAATAACTCTCACAATAAATAATTTATAAAACATAATATGCAACATTTTTTATTAATAATATTTTAAATCAAAAATTTTATGTTTAAATATAAAAAAAGAAGGGAAAAACATTTTGCACAGCTTTCATTCACTCTCGAGTTAGTAACAATTAGTCACGTGACACTTGATTTCTTTATTTTATAAATAGTCGTGAATGTATTTGATGTTCCTCGTGGAATCGCGTTTGCTATTATGAATTTGAGTTAGATTTGCAAATTGTCATTACATTCCGCAGGTTTTTTATTAATATTATTATTATTATTATCTTATCTATAATATAGAAAGAGCTCATTTTTCAAGTACATTACATGAAAAAACTCGTTTTTTGTTTTGATTAGGAAGTAAGTTACTTTTAATTCATTCTTACATTCAAAAAAAAATATATTTTATAATCTTAACTTTGTCTATGAACGTGCAGGAACTCGTATTAACACTAAATAAAAATATTGATTTTTGTAATTAATTTTAATATTTCAATAATTGAAATTTGTATTTGAAGATAAGGTTTTCAAATAGAAATTAAATCATTAACTTAGTATTTTTCTAAGTGTTTTTTTTTCTATCCTAATTTAATGGATGTGTAATTGAAAGATACAGGTCCATTAAAGTGAAAGCAGATATGATTGAATATTGTTTCCTAATCTATGTTTCTCAATTCATATCACTATAAATATTATTATGGATAAAAATAATAATTTTATGAAGTGATTTGTTTTATTGGTAAAACTATACAATGTGTATACCAAGATTTTAGGAGCTCATTTAATTTGAAGTTTATTATATGCATAGAAGATATTTTAATGAAAAAACCATGATTTACGTTTGTATAACTCATACAGACATATTTTATTCTTAAACGTAAAAACTGTTTTATTTGGAGCGAAATGAAGAGTAATGTTTATTTTTAAAAGGTAGTTAAAACTACTTCTCTTAAAACACTAATATCTTTAGATTTTTTTAAATCTGATTTAAAAATCAAATTGCTTGTAGTGATCATTTTCTTGCTGATGTAACAGATTTTATATTAAACATGCTTTTTCTAAGTTAACGGTTTAATTGCTAAATATACTCAATTGCTCTAAATATCTGAAATAATTATCAGTATTTGGCTACCAAGAAAAGCAATATACTTAAGTTTATAGCGATTTAGTGGGGGAATCCTACTCTATGTAGAAGATCTTGGTGTTGACCGAACATGCTGCTATTAAATTATTTACAGTCATTGTTATGCTTCTATTTGTTTTAATCACAACACTCTGATAACCTGCTTTGCATGGTGTTGTGGACTGATGAAGATGCGGAGATTTTTATTTATGAAACGCATGAGAACGTTATATTGAGATGAACCTCCTCAGAGTAAAAAAGAAAGGGAACTTTGAAAATTCCCAAGCACCCACCTCTAAAAAAAGATAAAGACAACATCCATTTCTAGTTCAACAGCAGCAATAATTGACTTTAGAACAGTCCTACGTTATAGTCTTGATAAGATGTTTGGAATAGTTAAGGTTTTATGTTAAAATCCTAAAATTTGCTACTTATTTACTAGCTTGGCGAGATATCAAATTTTCCCGCAAAGCGGAGTACAATATTCTCGCCAATTTGAATTACTCGATATCTGATATTGAATACAGTGGTTTCGAATATTACTTATGTTCACTTATGAAAAAAGGGTTTCACGTCCAAAATTCTAGAAAGTTAATTTTTGACATTGGATTTCAAAAAAAAAAAATGCTGCTTTTCGTCCTTAATTAATACTAGATACACATTAACATTTCAAATATCATTTTTTTAATAGAGTTATGTCACACTCTTGAAAAATATACTTTAAGTAACGCTACATGAGAAAAATTAAAACTCCTGAAGCGTTACATTCATTATCCAAACATTAAGACTAAATCACGTGTTTATTCTTAATTTTTCAGTAGCATAACATTGACTGGGTAGTGGCGTACACCTTAAATAAAGATCTTGTGCATAAATCCCTGTCATTAATCGGGCATAAAAAGTAAAGGTGACTATAGACTTTTACAATGAGTTTAAAACAGTGGGTGCTCACTTTTAATTATTTGTCAACTTGTCAAATATGAACAACCGGGAAATAACTATATCAATAACATAAAAAACATCAGTTTTTTAAAAAAAAATAATCGGCTTTTAATTATTCGAATAATTATAAACATTACAGCATAGTTACTCGAAAATTCCTCTGGTAGTTCCTATAATTTAACTGGAAAACTATTAATCAAATATTTCCACACTATTTTCTGAAAAGTAAAATTTCAGATTTGAATCTATATACAAATTGAATCTACATCAAAATACATGTAAAAGAATTTATCAAATCTTTATATTTGTAATCAATCCAAAATTTTAATACTCAACTTTATTTTTCTTACTCTTCAAATTAAAATATGCAAGTTCAGTTTTTTTAATCATTCAGACGTCTCATTTACAGTACTAAAATAAGTAAAATTTTAAAAAAAAACATAATTGGAATTTATAACAGAAATTTCAAATTCTATTAATTGGAATTTATAACAGAAATTTCAATTATTAGAATTTCCAAAATAAATTTTGAATTTCAAACAAATGAAAAATCAAATTTCAACTAAAACTTAATTTAAAAACTCTAACTTCAAACTTGAATAAATAATTTTTGCACTAACTTCGAAATACATTTCCAAATGATAAAAATAAAAAAAAATTGGAGATGATTGGTGCTCCCCTGTTCCCTGAAGGGTGCATCTGTTGTAGTGAATGCTTAGGTGCTTTCTTGGTTTTCTGTCTTGCAACATAGGAATGTGGCCTACAATCTTAAATGTTCTGCCAAAAGGTAAGACACTATTGATTCATATATATCTTTCAGTGGTTTTTAACTGTTTATCCGCAATGCGATGCTAAAAATTATAAATGTTTTAAAAGTAAATTTTCTTAATGAATTCTTTAATTTCGATTTTAACTTTAAGCAATACACCAAAATCAGTAAAACAAATTAGGGTAGGTAAAGAAATTACGATAATATATTTAGAATTTTAAATTTTCCATTCTATTTTGTAAACTCAGTGAAATGAAATCTGTTGCGGAGGAATACATCAACAAGTGGAAGGATATAAAAGATGTTTAGTGAACAGTCTGCTAATGGTTTTTTTCTTCTATTTTTTAATGATAGTTTTGTCTCTCTAATTGACTAGTAGAGCTTACAAACTTATATGCTCGATAAAAAAATGAAACTTGTTAATTCAATAAATATTATTTGAACTAATTCTAATATTGAAACTTACTACATAAATCTATACCAAAACTAGAGTAAACGCAAATAACTAATAAAGCATTCATTAAATAAACTGAAATTATCAACTTTATCCCCAAAAATTAAAAACTTTATTAGAATAATGGAGATTCTTTTGATGAAAAAGCCCACATGAAACCACAAATTCTAGAATTTGAGAATTAATAATTAAGTCCATAAATGCAAAGAAAGCATTGAAAATAATTTTTTTAGGGGAAATTTGCAAACTCATCGGATTAATCCCCATTAAAAATTAAAAGTGAAACTCTTAGTTGGGGAAGAAGCAAAAATGTAAATGCAAAAAGACTTTAAATTCGGTTTGGAAACGGCAATATTGTTGATATTAAGACCAATAAATTTATCAATGTTTTTTTCACGAATTAAAACTAAAATAAATTTTTGAAAAGTAAATTAAGTTGATGCAGTAAAAATAATTTAAAAAAAACTCTCAAATATATCAAAATTTCAGTGGAAGTTAGATTATGCAATAAAAATTCAGCAAAATTTAAACAGCTAAAGTTAATAGTTTTAGATAGCTGTCCGGAGTGGTTAGCGTTCCTGACTCCTAGGCTGTTGGTCTCGGGTTCGAATCAGAGTTCAGGCATGGACGTTTTCTATCTCTTTCTCTGTGTTTCTTTGTCCTTTCTCCTGAGATGATGGATGAATATGGCCCGCCCTATAAACGGGTTTGTGGTGTTATGTCCCTAATGCTATACGTGCCTAATGTTACTCGCCTCGTGACTTGGTTCACAGGTGCTCACACCTGGTAACGCTAAATGAATAGCAATTTCTGGCCTTGTTGTGGCGAAGGGTCAATCACCCATTGTCTGCCATTGGAAAAAGTAATTTTAGATATAATAATATTTAATTATTTTCAAAATATAAAATTATTATTAATAAAAATCATTAAACTTCACATTTTTTAGAAAACTGTTGTTCTCAGGTCATTACTTAAAATTTGCAATTAAAAAAAGACACTGGAATAAGTTATCGAGGCTAGATTATTCTTTAAGATGCCCCTTTGATTCTAGCTAAGTTGTGATTGCGATTGATGGCCAAGCTGGGCAAAACCAAATCGTGTTCTGATTGGTTTAGATCCGTCAAAGCTCTAATTAGTTTATCGTTTTTAGAATTTTGAAAATCCAACGGATTGCGTTATTTTTTAATGTTCAACTATGCCTGTTAACACTGTAATAATCGCGAACAAGAATGACACCAAAAAAATCGCTTAGTTCGCCAAAGGGTACCCTAAAGTATATTTTTACCACTATCGATTTTCTTGTCTGATGACCGTACTTTATAAAACCACCGACCTGTTTATAAATATAACCAAATTAAATATTTTCATATGTAATTTTTCAATAAATGGTAAATTGATTAAAAATGACATAGTAAATGTGTTAATTAGGAAATAAGATTTCTAGAATATTATACCTAAAATGTGGATCCTTAGCTTCCATTTTAATTGTTTTTTTTCTATAAAATCAATCTCATCTTTAATATGAAACGCCAGTGGTTCATTTCTTTCATTGTTATTTAATGATAGACGAATATTGTGCATGTTATTTAAATCTGTAAACATCTGCTCAGTTTCATTTCCGCATTTATGTTTAAGTAATATTCTGAAAAACTCATCGGATTAATAATGCAGCAATCATCGATGAAGTTGTGGAATTTTGCTTATCATTTGAATTTATTTTTCAGCTGCCACATAAAATTATTAGAAATTTTATTTGTCATTTTGTTAATGATATATATTATTCATTGATCAATTGTTTTTAATTATTTGAAGCGGGGATGAGTATTATTAAATACAAATAATATTTCGAAACGTTAATTTGTTTTTATAACTTTGAAAAATATTTACCGATTTATTTAGAAAATTCTCGATTAATTTTGATGAGTTTTGAAAATATATTTGACACTGGCACATCCACACAGCAATTGTTTTGAAATTAGAGAAAGATGTTAGAAAAAGTTTTTTTTTTTTTACTTGTGAATTGGTTTTAAACCATTTTAAGCAAATAAAAATTTAATTTAAAAATACTTTTTATTAAACATTATAGAATAGAAAATTTTAAATCATCGCTTCGCTTTGGAAAAACAAAACTAAGATTATTTTGTACTTTCATGTTTATAATAAAATAACTGAAAAATATTTAATTTTAAAGAGACACTTGTATGTGTGTTATCGTTAATAGCGTGAAAAAAAAAATAAATCTTTCATCAATCAATTATTCGCTCAACAAAAATGTGCATATTAACGTACTTGAATAAATTATTTAAATCCTTAATTTTGGGGGTTTGGGTTTTTTTTCCCCTAAAAAGCTAGAAGTTTTTTATTTATTCATTATTAAAGGATCTTTCGATTTCTTATAAGGAAATTAAATAAATTTTACTTTCATAGATTTGTATGGTACAGTATTGATTAGTTTCGTTTGATTTGTTCACTGTTATGATTATTTTTACGGACGACGGCTGATTTGGGTGGTACTCTAAAATTGATATCGAAAACTCTACACTTAAAGTAAAAATCGAATCCTCTAACTGTTGAACTGAAGACCACATAGTATTGAGCATATTAAAATTGCATGAACCACTGTCATACGTTAAAGATATCTACTGTCCGTTCATGCATCTCTTCTTTGCTCATCTCCATCAAGATTATATTGTTAATGCAGTCATAAGTGGCTAGTTTCGGAACGGTTTTTCAGAATTCGTGTTTTCAAATTTCCATAAAATTGAATGACTATTCCAGCGTAAAGTGTATCTCTATAAATATTGGTCTATTATTTGTATTCTTCTCTAGTTATGACAAGTTTAATGGTCCATGAATTTCAGTTTATGTGAATTTATATTGCGAAATTTGCACAATATTAATTTTTTTTTTTTTAACATCTGACTTTAATATTTTATGAAATTCATGTCCTTTATAAATAGAAAGTTCAGACTTATAGTTACCTAGATTTAAAACCATTTATTTTGAAATTAAAAGTCTCAGATCAGATACTGGTTAAATAACCCGAAATATTGTATTACTGCCGCATACAAAGTTGCCGAGCTGGCAGCCAAGTGTTTAACGCTCTGGCCTTCTGTGTAAAAGTTCGCAGCTTCGAATCTTACCTAAGGATTTGGATGTGCGTAGCGCTTCCGAATTTACATTAAGCTATTGGTGACAAAGTACAAGTTTCGGAGTGTTTTCAGATTTTCGCCCTTGAACTTTGTAAACATAGCATATTAGGAACCGAAGTCATCGTAGAACACAGTGAGCATTAAACGTTAAAATAACCCCACATAGGATTTAAATATTTATAACCCAGCAAATGGGATATACTTCCTAATTTAAAAAAAAAGTTAGCATACATTTATGTAAATAAAACTCTGATTCGATGCTTTTGAATTTATTCAGTGATTGAATTGAAAATTAGAAGGGCATATAATTAAACCTTGAAACACTGAGTATGTTTCATCCAAAGGCTTGGTTATGGCATTTATTATAAGTTTTGATTCTACCCCCACGTAATTAACGCTGATTTGAACTTTTGGAACTTTTTTTTTTATACAGTGATGTACACAGTTCTGGCTTGAACCTTTTCTGAACCTAACTTATGTTCGCTTCAGAAAAAGGAGCATGTTTCTTTTTCAATATTATAATCTATATGTAACTTCTAAGACAAAGTGTATTTTAACTGCCAAGAGCGAAAAGCGCTAGGTGCAAAATGTGTGCGTTACTAGGGGAGAAAAGTACCCGGAACAAAGACTGTTGTTAAACTGCTAAGAGTAAAATGTACTAAGGGCAAATGTTGTGCGTAACTGCTAAAGCAAAAAGTTGTTTAACTGCTAAGAATAAAAGTACTAGGGGGAAAAAAGTGTACCTCTTATTTCTCTATTCCTAATTAATAAAAAAACAATGTTTGCTTCTTTTTATTTTAAAGAAGTATTGTTTTTTTTCTCTCTATAATGGGACATTTTGACCCCTTCTTATAATACACAATTAATCGGAAAATCATTGAAATGTGAACGAAAATAATCTCTAATTCAATGTTCAGTAATGTTGTAATTAAATTGGTTTCCAAGTGTTTCATGTCTCATTCGATATATATTTTTTTTCTTTTATCGATTGCCAGGCTAAAAATATGGGGTGCACTGCTCCACTTTTCCAATTGAACCATAATTTGGTGTGGAGCCCGACTCCCTCAGTACACACATGCCATAAGTGCTCGTTTATAGGGTAGGCAACCATTTATACTCCATTCGTACAAGGAAAGGACAAAGACAGGAGAGAGAGAAAGTACATAAATGTTCGAATCGGGATTCGAACCCAGAACTTTTCTATCCGCAATCAAGCATGCTGATTACTTAGCAGAGCGAGCGGCGTTCAATCTATTATTCGCTGATTTAAAAGCGAAATCAAATTTAGCAATGCAAAACAGCGTTTTGAGCAATGCTTAAACTTACCACATTTGCAGTCAGGCGGTTGGCGCTTTTATCTTCAATTTAACGGTTCATTGGTTCGAATCCCACATATGGGCTAGGTATTTATAGTGGTTAAGAATCTACTTTTAAATACTAGGTTCCGAGCTAATTAGCCCTCGGAACAAAAATCAGGAACTTCCCTTTATCTACACTGCTTATAACTTATTTTACAATAAAAAAAATCAAATTCTCAATATTGTTTATTTTAAAATAAATTCTCGAGTCAAGAAAAGTTTCAAATAAAGTTATGAAAATCATAGAAAGTTTGCTGCTAGCAGTTCGAAATTTCTCTTAATAGAAACCAATGAATAAATTTACTATTATTTTTTTTAACTATTACTTTTTGTTATTCATTTATCTTCGCGTTTTGAAATTCAATATTTTGAATTCAAAACAATAAATATCAACAATGCAATCAATTATTTTTTTATGTAAATTTTTAAAAACTATAAATATTTTTGGGAGAAATCTAATAGAATTCATATTTTATTTCTAACTAAGTAATAAACAGTCATAAAAATTTGAACTTTAATTTAATTTTTGAATACTAGTGCAGATAGAAAAATATTCTGTTTCCCTTCTAAGTTTTCCGAATGACGCATTGAGTCTGTATTACGTAATGATGAATTCTCATCAATCATTGGTTGTAAAAAATGAATATTAATAGATCACGTGGCTCTCTCTCTCACACACTCTCTCTTTCGGCGATATTCTCGAAAAGTCTTAAACAATGAACTTTATAGATGAAGCTCTTTTTGTTGGAGTTCAATATTTTTGATTTAGTGCAGGTTTTGGACGACGCAATTCAGAGAGTTCAGGTAAGGATATTTGTATATTGTAAACATTTCATTTTTGGTTATCACAGCTTATAACATAACATTTATTTTTGGATAAAATTAAATATGGCAGTATCAGTGTTAACTACTTATAAAAATTAATTGTGAAAATTAATGAAAATATATATTTACTTTTAACACATTGAATATATATTAGAATGATTTTTATTACATTAGGTTTGCGAATATTAAATGAATTATTAGAATATTACAATGAGATTTTTAATTTGTTGTCTAAATGCTGAACACTTTTAAATTTGTTATTTAAAAGTGTTCAGCGGTGTTATCACATTTTCACATATTAAATTGTATTACACTGTTTAAAATTTAAAATTTTATTACAAAGAAACTTTAAATAAATCTTAATATGAATTAGGAATTAATATTAGTTAGGAATTTTATACAGTGAACTTCTGTAGGATTTTGTTTGTTTTATTAATCGGACTTTAAAAATTTATCCATACTAAATATCTTTTATACAAATGATTGTATTTCTAATAAAATGCATTTAACTAAGATTCTGGAATTATCATTTTTCCGTATTCTGCATTTTAATTAATATTTTGTAACAAATATTATATAGGGACTCTCAAAAAATGTTTTCACCATTTTTAGAAATTTTTTTAAGCATTTTTCATCTCTTTTGTATCAGAGAAATGATTTTTTTAATGATATATATTTAAAGTTAATCCTTTCTATAAGCACGTTCTTTTTTAAATTAATTGGTTACCTTTACCAAGATCTTCAAATTTATGTCCATATTTTGAATATGCATAAAATTTATATTTTGTAATCTTTCCATTTAAAATCATGTACGTTTACTTTTAAACTATTTTTACAAATTTGGTTTTCGTGTCTGAAACTGAAACAATTGATATTTCTTAAAAAAATATATATTCGATTTCGTTATTTCGTGAAGATGATGAAATCAGCATAAAATAAATCTCGGTAAAATCCTATTTTAGCACATCTCTTGGCGAAAGCGGAATAAATAGTGACAATTTTTTCGTCAACTAAAATTACTCGATTTCACGTGATTCTGAACTCTGTCATTTCAAATATATTTATATATTAGTTATGCTTTACAATAAAATGACACTATTTATTTTATTCAGTTTATTAAAATATATAAAATATAAAAAAGAAAAGTGTTAAGAAAACAATGCTGCTTACATTTGCCAGATTATTCAAATATAGATCATTTTGTCATATTTTTTTTCAATTAATCGACGCATGTAACTAAATCAATAACGTAAATAATATCATTTTTTATTTCAATCATGAAAATTTATTGTTTTCTATAACACTTTTAGCGTACCTAACACAAAAAATTCATAATTTTTCAACTTAAATCCAAAATTTTTCAACTTAAATCCAAATTCAGAATTAATGATTCGAACAATAAAACCACTTTCTCATGTCATTTGAAACATTTCACTGACTTAAACACATACTTTTGATATGTACTTTTTGAAAGAACTCAGCTGTTCTTAAATTCTCCAAAAGAAACTATAACATCATACCTAAATATTGTGTTAATTCCTATTGTAAGTAATTGCTTAGAATAAAAATAATAGTTATCCTTTTATATAAAAAATAAAATATTTCTTAACTTTATAATTCTAATTGAATTATTTTAAAAATACATACTCACAAGCTCATATTTAGATTTTCAAAATATTATTTAATTTTTCAGATTTCAATTTTATTTTCTAAAAATGACATCTTAGTTTATTTTGACAAAAAATTTTTAGTATCTGTGTATACATTTTAAAAATTCATCTTGGTATTGTCTAAAATCGCAATAAATTCACAACTCGTTGTATTAAGGAATCCAATTTGGCGTAGTAATCTTCTGATTTGGCCCAGAATTTCTCTCTTGGCCTTGAAGTTGGCTCAAATAAGATACAACCTTTGGAAAGTTATAATTTTTTCCGATCTCTTTGGCTACTTTCCGAGTACTCATACATTTCTGCTGTTTTGATAACCCTAGCGAGTGATCGTTGTTTTTAAACATTTTACACATTGTTTCGTAATTTGATTTTTATATTTATTGAAATCTCGAGGCTTTTTGCGTAGACAACAGTTTTATTATTTTAGCTGCACACTAGGTGGCGTTGAATATTTTTGTTTAAATAATTTCTCATGTATATTGTTATCTTGTATGGAGTAAGCCTAAGAGATATAAAAATCAGTATAGCTTAATATAGACAATTTAGAAGCAGGCCTGTAGCTTGAGAAAAAGCTATAGATCGATAGCTTTAATAGGTGTCTTGATAAAAGGCCATATAACTTCAATTCAAAGTAAATTATTAGCATTTAACTCTTAGATTTGAAATCAGTACATAATTATTTATATAATAAAACTATTTTTAACCTAAATTCATTTTAAAAGTTCTAAAGTTATCTTAATTATTAGATTTATCTTAATTATTAGATTAATTAATTTGTTTTTATAATGAGAATGTGCTCTCAATGAAAGTTCCTTGCACGAGAAAAATTATGCACAATGAATAAGCACATAAGTAAAATAACAAAATAATAAAAAGAGTAATACAAGAAAAGTAACAAAATATAATGAACATCAAATAATATTAAATGAAGAGAAAAAATTCAAGGTAAAACTAAGAAATTAAATTTAATTGCAGCTTTTCGGACTAAAAAACACACAAAA
>JAPDSC010081043.1:18615-29728 GCA_026290005.1 Latrodectus geometricus | reverse complement strand
AGTTTACTTTAAAACTTATAATAAAAATAAGTAAATATATATACATATATATATATATATATATATATATATAATTATTTATGTATGTATATATATTTACTTATTTTTATTATAAGTTTTAAAGTAAACTGGAAAATACAAGCTCTGAAATAAGAGAGCTATAAAAACAATGATAAGTAATACCATTGGAGCCCAACAGGTGCTACCATTGGTAAAATAACAAAAACTTGTTTGTTGACGAAGAAATTTTGATTTTAAGTGAAGAATTGCGAATGGAGATTGCAAAGCCTTAGAACTGACAAGTTTGTAAGTCAGTTTGAAAACAAACATATTTGTGTAGTAAAATAAAACTTTAAGGAAGAAATAAAAGAAAAAATGACAGTAAAATGACTTAAAATAAAAAAAAGAAATATGTTTTGGATTCTATGCCGCGGGTGATGAATAGAATAATTCGAAAGTGGTTAATTCGCATAACTACCCGTGGTCTGTGGAAATTATTGAGTTCATAAGGACAATAGTTTTCAATTTCTTGAATCTCTGAACTATTAATATCATAAAGTTTGTTGTTAAAAAAAACTAAAAGCAAAGTATTAACTATCTAGGTAAAGTTAGGACACTCTAATTGTTTCTAATTTGTGTATTTCTAAAATAGAAATCAGACTAAGTGACCAAAGCACTTTGCTTTGCTGACCCTCTAAAGGTTTCAGGTTCGATTCCGCAGCTCCACCCTATATTGGAGCTGCATAGGTGATAATGTGTGAAAGGTAAGATTTGTAGATAAGTAATTTGTTGAACATTAAAAGGTTTGGATTTATAAGTAATTAAATAGTAAAGCATAGTTTGTGCCGAAGTAAATTTAATTTTATTAATGTATTCTTTCCACGTTAATTTTTTGTCGATAGTTAAGCCAAGGTATTAGACTTTATTCGACCAGGGGATATCAAATCTGCCTATTTTGATCTGTGGGGATAGAGAAAGTTTTCTAGAAAATAGGACAGCAGAGGATTTGGTGGCATTAACTTTAATTTTCCAAACATTAAGCCATTCCTCTATGGCCACTGTGTTCTGAAAGGTAATCAAGAGTTTTTCAATGATGGGAACTAGTGGTCAAAACGGCAGTATCATCCGCAAACAAGCAGCATTTTGATGCTGCGGAATATCATTCAAAAAATCATTAAAATGGAGGGGACCAGCAGGGACACCTGCAAGAATGTTTCTGTCACGATAGAGATCCTAATTTTACTACAAAAGTGCGATTAGTAAGATAATTATTAATTAAAATGATTAAGTAACTGGGGAAATTATATTTATATTAAGTTTGTAGATTAGGCCAAGATGATCAAAAGCCACCTGATCAAAAGCTTTTGTATGTCTGGATTTTTTGTAGCGCAATTTCTTTAGAAATTTTTTCAACCGCTCCAAAAAGCTTGTAGGTAATAGTTTTTTTTTTTTTTTTGATGCCAAATTGTTGGAGAACAATAGTTTTACGAACATCAAAATTCAAAAGTTAGATTAGAGTAATTTTTATCAGCAATTTTAGTCATGGTTGGTAAAAGCGAGATCCGTCTATGACTGGAAGGAAGATTTTTGATCTTACCCCAGCTTGAGCAAAAGAAAATACTTTTATAAGAGACTGAAATTTCAAGATGTGATGGTAAATGTTTTCACAGCGTTAAATTCTGTTAAATATTTGCAATGCCGTTCATATATAAGTGAAAATTTAACGATCATTTAAAGGGTAGAAAAATTGACTGGTTATTTTTAAATTAATAATTAAATTAAATTTTAAATTAAAATAATAATTAAAATTTATTTCAATTTTAAACATTATTGGTGAAGACAATTATTTGTTTAACTCACAGACCAATCATGAGTAAAATAAATTGACGTGCACATGATCTCAACTGTAACGAAAGAAGCAACCATTTTTTCGCTAATAAGTTCTCCCATGAATGTAGTGTAGAAATCGGGAGCTTCCCAGCTTATCTATCTCACCTTGATTGAGTCATGCCCCATATAACTAACATCAGAACTCTTGGATTTATTTTTGCTTGTGAACTAGAATCATCTTTTATTAAATCGCTATCGTTCGTTTTCTGTACATTTTGGTAATTTTTAATTGTAACTTGACTTTTTATTTTTTGTTAATAAAATGAAAGTTAAGGATTCAGTTATAGATCAGAGCTTTCTTACTCTAAACTGCATAGTTGTGACTTTACAAATGTGGTAACTACTCATATACCTCGCTATAGATTACTGAAAACACCTGTGACCTGTTTCAAAAAATAATTTTGTTTTCCTGTGACTGATTTATTCCTCGCTTGGTTGTCACTTATAGCGCCAGCGCTGATCAAACCGCTCCGATCAAACCGACATTATGAATTGTTGAATGGAACACCAAGAACTCATTGTTCTTGAGGTGGTAAAAGTGGATTCCAGTAATTAATATCGGTGGTTATGAAAAAGTTCACTTATTTCTCTGTACATGTGCTTCTTATGCTAGCATGTAAAATGAAATGACAAATATAATGATACTGAAATGAATTTAAGATGATACGAGGTATTGCAAGTACTGCTAATGTTGTTACTTATGACACTTGTCGAAGGCAATACCATTCGTCAAGACTGGGCGAATGAAATCAGAAAGAGTGTCTTCCGTTTTTGAATAGAGCATCATCATACGAAGATAGAAGTACTACTTTATTTCATAGATGGCAGCACCCTCTGGGTCATCCAATTTAGAGATTGAAGCCAGAGTAGACCCATAGCCTGTCTCCAACTACCCCCAGAGATATTAATTTGGAATGGGAACATGAAGGACATTGTGACCTGACATATTTTACGTGCCCCAGTTGCCATTAATGAACACGATGAATCTTCGGCTAAGCCGGGATTCAAACTCATTCCCTTCCGATTACGAGAACGATGCCTTAACCAATCAGTGCACCGCGGCTCATTGCAAATTCTGCCAAACATATTTCCCAAATTAACACAAAAACGCTGTTCTTATTTATTATATAGTAATGAATACTACTGTTAACCTCTGATGCTTTAGTTTTATAAACTGATTCCTGATTTCAGAATTTAATGAGGGAAGAATATTCGCAACCTAATCTCTTAAAAAAAAAAAAAAAAAAAAAAAAAAACAAGATCTCCTTATTTTTTTTTTGTCATAGTAATATACAAACAAAAAAGATAGTTTTTTGCCAAGTAAAGTATAAATTTGTATAAATGATATTATCTATGAAAAAAATAGAAACAAGTAATTATAAAAAAGGCTAAAAACTTAAAAACCTAAATAGGATTTGAAATGAATTCCTGTTTGTAAAACAATGGAACACCTAGAAGCAATGAAGTGATTGAACGGAAAATTTTCGGAAATTTTAATCAATGTCAAAAGATTAAAATTTCACAGTAAAAACATCTGCAGACTGAGTCGCGCCTTCTACATGTATATTTAAATGGGAGAGGGGTGTAGTGGGATATTGTGCAGTTATCTGAGTAGTGATAAACGTTCTGAGACGATTGCGATTCTTATCTAAAGGCGAGGATGTTTCAACTTACGGAGTTTAATGATTGAGTTGTATTTTTCGGCCTCCGTAATAGATTTTCTCAGCTTGCACATTGATGTGAATTTAGAAGCAATGAACCAAAGAGTTCCAGAAGTTTCCGAAATTCGAGGGTAGATGCTAAAGAGTGATGCCAACATGGGAGTTAGGTTCTTAATCACCCATATTTCTAATACATTCAGATAGTTTCATCTAGGCGATTAGCAGCACATCAATTTTTAATTACAAATATAATACTCTTCTATTTCATGTATTCGTCAAAGTAGAAATTGCTTACAAGACTTTCTTTATAGGATCCTCCGGATTCAAAGACAAATGGTTAACACTGCCTTTTGGTTCAATAGTCGTTGGTTCGAATCTCACTTAAGGCATAAGGTTCGGAATCCACTTTAAACTCTAGTATGTAATCTAAGTAGACCACGTGTGCAAACAATGACATTTCGCTGGCAAACAAAACTATCTCCTGACTCAAAACTGTCGGCACTTGTGACTCAATTTGATTTTAAGCTTAGAGATGGCAGGAAATTGCTAACAAGTGGTTTCTTCTGATGAATTTCGTTTTCATATGTGATAATGGATGAAAATGATGTGCTTTCGGTCCCCTACTCGATTCAAAAACGCCGATGCCATGGCGATAATTATAGCATTATTTTAAAGTGAAACTTGATTAGCGACCAATGATAAGGCTAAAACAAAAGAGTAATTAATGAGCATATGCAAAAAAGTGCTTGGAATTCGTAAGTTTGCGAAGAAAGGGACCTAAACTGCTATTTAACCGTGATAATGTGTTAAGCTCTTGACATACACGCTTTGCCGACGAAAACTAACACCTGAAGAGAATTAACGTTATATATGACAAAGATCTGGAGTTATGATATTGGTTGATATTGCATATAGACAATTCGAACTACAACGATTTGTGTGCAATCTTAACACAAAACGGGAACTTACTGGAGACCAAAACCATTTCTTTCCTTCAAGGTATTTCTAGATATTTTTTTTTAATATGAAAACTGAATGATGATTATGACGAATGTTACATCTCTGTGACGGTTATGGCTTTGTTAGCTTGCTTATTCACCAGATAAGTTACTTGCTGAACATGTATGGGATTTTGTCGGTGTGCATCTCGCTCGTATTCCTCCTGATTTTAAGAATGAGCCTTGAATATAAACAATGTGACATAGTCTTCCCCAGGTAGATATGCAAAATGTGTTTGAATCAGTGTCAAGTCTTACAGCTGTACTTATCAACATGAAATACTGATTTAGGGAATGTGATATTATTTGCTTTGAATATCTCATCCTTTAAATCAAAACGAGTCATTTTGTTTTATTCCTTGATCTCTAATATTACAACTTTTTACAAAAGCTAGTATATTTTACGGCAAACTTCGTGAGTATCTTTTATGAAGCTTGCTTTGTAAAAAGATAAATGTTCCAGGAAATAAATATGGAAGATATTAAATAGTATGCGTGAAAATTTTGATCTTTAACCTAAAACTTTTCTTTCTCGGACTTGACATCTAAATTTTGTTATGCTTATCGTTTATGTAATATAATTAATATACATTTGATCTATATAGTTATATATTTAATTGATATTGTATTATATGATAGTTCAAATATGTAAAAATATTTTTATAAAGTTTTATAGAATTCAATTTGTGTATCTTAATGATATTAATACGTGGATTTCAAAACAAAACATTTATTTTCGGTATCATAATTCAATATTAGATGAGAATTCAATATAAATACTGATATATAAACGTTTTAGTATAGAAACGCTGGTAAGCATAGGCTCTCAGAACAATGTGAGAATAGAATTCTATGTGACTATGATAATTTAACTTCAACTTTTTTAACTATAGATTTTTGTAACTTTTTTATGAAAGGAAAATATTAAAGTGAGGCTTTGCACTAGCTTAATTGATGAATTCCAATACAATTTCCAAATGTTTAAAACTAATTTCATAAGACCTTATATCATTAAGTAATTTTTTAAATAATTAAGATTTTAACAAATCAGAATCAATACAAAATTTGAAAGCTTCAGAAGAAATCTTTGAAAGCAATGTACTGGTTATGTAAAAGGCATCAAAACGATTTTTCATTTATTAAATTTAAAAAAGAATTAATGGTAATTTTAGGATTATACAGCAGTTCGTTTCTATAATCCTCTCCAAATATATGGTTAGGTCATCTATGTTTGAGTAATCCAGTAGAAATCGTGATTCTACTATGAAGTTCTATAATTGTTTACCCTTTATTTCAGTTTAGGAAACTAAAACTTCAGATTTACATATTTTTGTAGCTTAGAAATTTGCAAGGCTGGATTGTGTGTAGTTGAATTTTTTCCGTAATCCGAATTTTTTCCATCGTGCTAAAAGTTGTTATAATTATTGAAACAGAAACTTTTGAACAAGTAGAAAAAATTAGATTGCATGCTGGAATTTGTTTTGAGTGAAACTGCTAAGTTTACGATTTATTCTTTGTTGGTGTTATAACTAATTCTGCTGAAAAACAGTCATGGCTAATTTATACACCGGAAAATAAAATTTTAGTCTTTTTGATCTCTGAATAATTGTAAAATACCGATTAAATTACCAATTTAGTATTTGTAATATGTGAAGCAAACTTTTAAAATGTAATAGCAAATTTACATTTTGTGTTTTAAATGTGAATTAATAAATTTAAATCGATATAAATCCAAAACTATCACACTTTTTTCTTAAAACTAAAAAAGGTGCAAATTGCAGTAAAAAATATTGATTTCAATTTTTTTAGAATTTTACATATTTAAGATTTTTGTGTAAGATTATCATTTAATAGTTTTTATGAATAATAATAATTAATAGTTTTTGATTCTTATTGCCAATTCGAAGTTGATAAACCTAATAAACTATTATCCATGCGGATGTCTTCTATAAGTTCAATAATTATGCCAGATTCGACGAACTTAATGAATTTTCTTTCTTTGGGAACGAAATGTGAAAAATATCAATCAGCAATAGTTCTTAATTTTAACTAAACATAAGGCAATGACACAATTCAACTTTTAATGTGGCTTTTCGTTACTCTGTGTTTTTGTTCTGTAGAAAAATAATAAATCTGATCTCTCGACTTCAGGAATTTGAGGTTTCCTGTAATATTTAGAAAATATTTGTCTCTTGATGAAACTATTTTGATTCAGAATTAATCTCGATTTCCATCACGTTTTTTAATTTTTTTTTTAAAAAGAGTGGATTAAAGTTTGAAATATATATTTTAAAAATTTTATTTGTGTGCTTATCTAAAGCAACCTACTTGTCTCTGAGTTTTAATTTAAAAACATAATTCCCTTAATTCTAGAATTCTGATTTCTTAAAAATTTTGGTTTACTTTTATTACATTTTATTTAATATAAATTTTGAATAGGATATCAATTTTGAACAAAACATATTTGTGTGTGATAGCTTTAATAGAGAGAAAGCTTCTAATTATGACTTGCGGCTTTGGTTTGTCGTTAACAAAATAAAAATATCTTCATCAATAAATTTAATAGCCGCGCGCGCGTTGTTTGTACAATTGATTGTTGATACCATATACCATTGAATTGTTATGTCTAACTGATGAATTCAAAATGTTTTGAATTGGTTTTTTCTATTTCTTATATTTATGGTCTTATTGTGTTCAGATGTTGTCTTTGCTTTAATTACATGAACATTTCCTCTTATTGCTAAAGTTCAGTAATTAATAAATTAATCTTAACATATGTATGTGTTTAAATATTTTAATTCACTTCTTTTTTTAACTAAAACTAATATAAATATCAGTTCCTTTATAAATTCTTCGTATTTTTAGTTAGATATGAAATTGAAGTCACATTCGTAGGAAAGTCTTTTAAATTATAATATATTTATCGCTACTATTTTTTATCAATGCTTATTAAAATGTTTAAAGTCTTCAATCATAAAGAATGTTTGGAGTAAATTATGTCAGTTCAGATATTACATTACTTGATTGTTGCACAGAAATGTGTTGGTTGTAAATTTGTCACTCAGTGATCATATTTTATGCATGAAACCACATTACTTGCGGCTTAAAGTGGATTCCGGATCACAACCTACAAATACCCATACATGCTGGGATTCGAACTCACAAACTCTTGAACTGGTGCCTTCCACCTCAGCTATTAACTGTGTTCAGAGATTGTTGGCAGAAAAAAATATGAAAAACGGAGAGTATAAATTATCTTGAAGGAAATACTTTCATTAAGTTTTGTACTCGTTACATGTAAAGTTTAACAATTTTACTCAAAGTAAAGTTATTTTTGTAAATCTTGTAAACGCTAATTTTTAGATGTATTCTTAAATTTACTGCATCTTTTTTTAAAGTACACTTATTACTTTTTGTAGTTTTTGTTGAGATAAAAACTGCATTACTTTCGTTAAATATGATTTCTTAAGTTCTACTATACAAAAACAATATACTAAGATATTAATTAGCCCTCGAAAAAAAATTAAGATTTATTTACCTGGTAATAAATCTTAATTTACACAATTTCGTATAGAAAATTATAAATGAAATTTTAGTCATAAATGATTTTCTCTTTTTTATTTGAAAATATAGATAGTATTAACCGAAATATTTTATTTGTTAATAGATTTTGTGTTGAAATATAGAACAGTCGTTACCATAAATTCATTCGAGTTTAAAGCTACTCATGTACATCCTAAGCCAAAAATGATTTTGGTTTCATCTCTTGTATCATTGTTTAAAGACCAAAAAAATATGAACATGAATTTCCAATGTGAATTGAATTTGAAATTTAATGTTTATTATAAAATAAAGATAATTAAGCGAAATAAAATTTAAAAAGTTAGTCTTTGTTGTATATTATGGTTTGTTCTGAAGTGATAATCTAAAATACAAATATTATTATAGTACTTTTGCTAAATAGTACAGTATTGTAGAAAAAATCTCAATTATATTTGTCATAGCCAACGTTACTCCTATACTCAGCATTCCTTAAGCTACGCGTGGTCCCTGATTGTTACTAAACGGTTATTCACTGGGCAACCTGTATAACTTTTGCTCAATTCTCTGTGTTTTCTTTATATTTGTATACGTATTTTGCATCCTTTATACACCTCTGTTTTCTTATATTATTTTTACTAAGTAAGGATAATGTTTGTAAATCAAAGGCTGCATTTGGAAATAAAAAAAAAATATTGAAAATCTTAAATATTGAATATTGAGAAACTGGATAATGCGATATAAATCTATGGTAATACTGTTTATGGACTTCGAAAAGTCTTATAACACTAAGTTCAATTAAAACCTTCTTGAATGATCATTGGAAGTTCGATCAGAGTTCAAATAAATCGAGAGTTAAATTAATGAGACGGTCGAGATGGTATGTGGGTGTATGGAGCTCCAGAACCGAGGTTCAATCTCCTGGGGATATGTGTACCAGAAAAAATAAACAAATGATTAATAAATCTGAAATAGCAAAAACTTATTAGTCATGGTTTAGTTTATACCTGAATGGATAGGAGGAAGAAAAGAGAAGGGAGAAAAAAAGAAAGCAAAAAACATTAAATTAAATAAAAAATAAAATTATTTAAAATTAATTGCGACCTGTTGTTCGTGTGTCCAACTCGCCTCGCGCTTGGGTTATGTTCTGTCATCCTAGGTGTTGGGTTTCAATCTGAGTACTCTCCGTGGTCTGTTCTTGTTTGCCGCATTGAAGATGTTGTATATCGGTATCTTGGCTATTTCATCATTTTCTATATTCGGAAGATTGCTGTAAAACTTTAAGCTTATTTGTAAAAACTAACTGAAGAAATTATGGGCACGCATGATAGCTTCATTTCTGAAGTATTATGGTGAATCGGAAATTAACCTGAGGGTTTTCTTTTCGAAAATTTGAAGTTTTTTGATATGACTGTCAGTTGCGCCTCCAAAAATTTGGCAGGCATAGCTGACCACTGGACGCAACATTGACCTGTAAATTAATTTATTTTTTAGATTTAGTTTTGATCTGTAGCTTAATAGTGGAAATAGTACTGCTTTTGCTGCCCTATATTTTTTTTAATAATTTTTGTAAAATAGGATTTGTAAGTTAGCCTATTGTCTAAATTTAAACCTAAATATTCGACTTCATTGGAACATACCATTTGATTATTAATTTTAATATTGCTGTCTGGCATTTTATTACTTCAAGTGAAAACTATTGCTTGGGTTTTTCTTACATTAAATTCGATTTTCCACGCGTTAAATTAAGTACTGAGTTTTATTAAGTGTTCATTTAGAGTTTTAATAATTAGTTCTTTAGTTAATATCGCGGTGTCATCAACAAATACGGCTAAAATCGTGTATGCCTGTTTCGGGATATCATTTACGAATAATAAAAATAGTAACGGTCCAAGTTTACTTCCTTGCGGAACTCCGCTAAAAATATTCCTGACTTCTGAGAAGGTTTCTTTATTCTGACTTGGAATTTTCTATTATAGAGATAACTTTGGATTAATTTAATTAGGTTCCCTGAGAGTTTTGAGAAAATTAGCTTATAAAGTAAATTATCTATCCAGACTTTATCGAAAACTTTTGCGATATCTAATAGGACAGCGCCTGTGTCTTCCTTATATTTAAAACCTTCGTGTATGTTTTCCGTCATTCTTAGGAGTGTACTGTGGAGAGCTTGGGTTGAAAACCGAATTGCTCAGTTTTAAGTATTTTATTATCACTAAAAAATTTTCTTATCTCGTCCAGTATTATATCCTTAGCAATTTTGCTTAAGGAGGATAGAAAACTTATCGGTCTATATCTGTGCTTTATTAAGGTTTTTACTCGGTTTTGGTATTGGCCTGACTTTTGCAAATTTTCAGTTAACTGGGAAGTGTTCTAAGTTTAGCATCGCGTTTATTATGAATGTTAGCGGAACGACAAATTTTAAAGTTAGATTTTTAACCATGTTATTGTTTATGATGGCTTTACCTGGCGCGTTTTTGGTTTTAAGTGTTTTAATTGAGTCTATTAGTTGGTTGGGAAGCACTGTTTCTGTGTTTTCTTCTCTTTTATCGAACTTAAATATTTTTAATATTTCGTCTACTCCTTTGTTTATTAAATCATTTCCTATAATTTTATTTTCAAATTGGTTTTTAAACTATTGGCTATGACATCAACTTTGTCTTTTTCCGAATATGCTATTTTGTTTTGATTATCATCGAGGGGTGGGATATAAATTGGCTTTCTTTTAAATTTACGCGCTGCTTGCCAAAGGAAGCGTTCTTTGGGGGGTTTAAATTCTCTCTCTCTCTTTCTCTTTCTCTCTGTCTCTCTTTCTCTCTTTCTCTCTTTCTCTCTTTCTCTCTCTCTCTTTCTCTTTCTCTTTCTCTTTCTCTCTCTTTCTCTCTCTTTCTCTCTCTTTCTCTCTCTTTCTCTCTCTTTCTCTCTCTTTCTCTCTCTTTCTCTCTCTTTCTCTCTCTTTCTTTCTCTCTTTCTCTCTCTTTCTCTCTCTCTTTCTCTCTCTTTCTCTCTCTCTCTTTCTCTCTCTCT
>JAPDSC010081039.1:8069-33630 GCA_026290005.1 Latrodectus geometricus | reverse complement strand
ATTTTTCCTTTAATTTTGAACATGAATTATATCAACTTGATTAATTTCACCAATGCAAAGAAGGGTTAAGAGTGAATTCCTATGCCATGATCAAATGTAAGCGTTTACAAAGTCTTCATTACTAAAAAATCCCAATTTTTTTTATAAAAGAAATGAACACACTTTCCTCGAATAGAAGAGCCTTTGAATTCTTTCAAAAAACTATAAGAAGCATAATATCCAGATTTTATAATTGAATAAAACCAGGAATTCCGGAAATTTAAAGGCCGTAATGATTATTGTGAATTACGGCAAAATAAAATTTGTCTCTATATCTAAACATAATTAAATTCAATTATTATAAGTGATTCAAGAGATTTCTAACTTTCAAAATCAAGTGAGACCAATAAGAAATGTTTCTTCCAATAACATAATTCATACTTTGGAGAATCTTTTCTTCCTGAATTCCTCTCCACACCAGGGAACAGACCAAGCACATAAAATATCTCAGCAATTATCTTCCGATCGTGGGAGGACCCTATCAGCGTTCTCAGACAACTTTAACAAATCTGACGACGATAATGACTTTAAAAAAAAAATTGAAATACAATACTAAGGTTAGGAATCCAGGCACACAAATATTTGCTGGTTGAAGGATGTTTCTGGAATCCATCTTGCGCGGTTCATTGATCATTGAGTGTCAAGTACATGGTTTACGATGAACAACATTCATGTACTCGACAGCTTATTTACTGCAAAGATCAAGATAATTATTGTAGGATAAAAAGCTATTCAATTAGAGAGATAAAACAAACTGAGTCCGCCCTCACTCCCAAGATTGAAGATTCAAGCAATTGTAGGCTTCATTACTGGGCACTATCATTTCAGGAAACACCTTCATACAATGGGGCTTTTTAAACAAGAACCAATTTGTCGGAAATGCCACGCAGGGGATATCCTATATGAGTGTGATGCTCTTGCCCTTACAAGATTCACTACTCTAGGTAACCCATATCCTAAAGAGTTACACCTAAACTCCATTGAGGGCCTATCAGACTTTATAAACAAAGTAGGTGACCCAAGACAATGGAACTAGGAAAAAATTGGGCTTGGAGCATGGTACAAAATGCAACAATGCAGAGGTGCCACATATCTGACAAGCTCAAGAGAAGAAGAAGAAGAGTCCATCCTTTCAAAAAAAAGTTTCAAAGATCAGACAGAACAAAAGATTTCTGGCTAACAATACCTGTAAAGAGATCGAATTGAAGGAATTGCACTGTCGCATGTTAAAAATTACCATTAACGGATAAGTTTGTGTAATTTTTGCATGAAACTCTGTCACTTGATTTCAGAGAATTTCATCTTACCGCTTATCTCGATTCGTTTTGCTTTAGTTATTCATTGAAATACTTTTGCAGAAATATCTAATTTACGAAAGGACCACTCAATTTGTCAGCTGAAATTGCTTAAGAAATGGTGTATATTTCTGCATATTTCAAATTTGCATACGTTAGCAAATTCAAGAATTATATTTTCTCATTAGGAGAAATTTTTAAAAATTTTTATTATGAAAAACTAAGCTACCAGAAAAACCAGTATCTTAAATGCTATTACAAAAATAATTTCAATTGAAAGAAAGTTAATTTTTATTTATTACATAATATAAAAAAAACATAAGGAAATATAACGTACAGAGAAAAATATATCAACATCACGTGTATATCTATTAAAATAAAATCCTTTCCAAAATGTGTTTTCTTCCAATCGCTGATCGTAGCCTTCATACACCCAATTTTGTAGCAGTTTGTCTTGGGCACGTCATTTAATTGTATTGTGAGTGTGTTTAGGATATTTCACTAAACAATTGATCTACTGTGATCAGTTAATAAAAGCTTACAACAGACGGAACACTACTAAATTGATTAACCTGTACACAACACAGGAAGTAGTTTGCTATAAAAAAAGTGCTGTGCCTTGCCATTGCAAATGGGCAAGGTTATGCTATAGGGTGGCGCACTGCACAAACAGCATACATCTCACAGCAACATAGATGACTTGTCAAACACTCAAGCATCACCAACTGCCCTATTATTAATTTAAGACAAAGACGTTAAGATCATTATTGTGCTAATAACAAGACTTTAAATTGGCCTCTTGGTAAATCTGACCTTTGTGAAATTCGAACAGGGTCTTCACAATCAGTTTAGATTTCTGAAGTTCCAGTGTATTACATAATTTATAAATTTATGCAATGCAATTTTAATCTGTGATAATGAAAGGATATTTCATTATGACAGATTAAATCCTAAAAAAAATATTAGTAAGAAAATGGTTAAGATGATTTGCTGTTAACAATTAAATTAGATAAAGTCGTTAATCTGCGCTTTAGGTCCCCTACTCTGCCAACTTGGGGATAAATGCACCAAGCGTGGTAAACCGAACGTTTTTATACCTAATGAGCTCTTTATAGCAACCTCCATAGGAAATGATTTGCTCTTTTTTGCGCATGCTCATTAATTGGTTTTTTTCTTTTAGCATTTTCATTGGTCGTTAATTAGTTTCAGTTTGAAAAATCGGTCATTTTCATTGGTTGCTGATTAGTTTAAAACTGTTAAAAATCGTATTCCATTATCGCTATGGCAACAGCGTTTTTGAAAACGAGACCCACAGCACACTTTCGCCAAGTTGGCAGAGTAGGGGACCAAAAGCGCATTTTCACCAATAAAGCTTTTATTTGATTTTAAGCTAAAATGTTGTACAAGCGTATTTCCCTGCACCTAGCCCACAGTTGGGAAGTAATTGATTGAATTTAGAAATGTGGACCAAACAACAGACCTTCCAGTGATGAGACCGACAAGCAGCACAAAATTTTTTATATTTTTGGCCACAATGAGAATAAGCGAATTTTTTTATAAGTGTGCAAAAAAATATGATTTTATATTTTTGCACTTTATATTATTGATGTTTTCAAAATCCGAAAACATAGCCTAATGCAAGATTATAACTGTTCTTGATACGAAAATAATTACGCAAATAGTTTATTTCAGTTTTGTCAATAAAGGCGCCCTGCACAAGAACAAGAAAATTGTATATAAAGACCACACAATAACTCTAGAAAAATTACTCGGGAAAATAACGCAGCAATTTACAGTTAATTCGGGAAAATATCATTTCAATACCTCACCTTATAACGATTGGGATTCAAATTCCTGTTCATTGTTCTTGTTGCCATTCGAAGGTGAAGAAATTCTTGTTTCCTTTAGAAAATTCATAAAATTGAACTATTATGAGGTATTTTACTTAAATATTCTAATATAAATTAATAACAAAAAACAAAACAAAAATCCTATATTTTTTTAGAATTTTCTAAGTTATTCCAGGTTTGTTTAGACAAAAACATCTTTTCCATTTAACTAATATTTTTATTGTTGGTTGCAAATGAATTTGAAACTATGAAATTGTGCTTCATTGATGAAGCTTTCAGGACCTCGTTTACACACTGTGAGTCTCATTTTTTCTCTCTCAGCTCAAAAATTGTGATCATCGCATCAATTCCGTCTAATGTAAATATATATATTGAATGAATTCTACTTTGTATACCTCAGTTTTTATCAAGTTTTTCGTTTACAAAAGCAAAAAAATATTTCACTGTTTTCTCACAGTAATGTACATTTTTTTAGATTAAATTTTTATGTAAAATATTAAAATTAGTGTTTTAAATATGCATGAAATAATCAACTTTAAAATCATCTCGTTTTTAAAGGATGAAGATGTGAAGTTGTTGTCACACTTCCCCGTCTCTGCTCTAGTAGTGAGGTGGAAACAGCTAGGTCTTTTTTATTTAGAACCAAATACTTCACTTGCTAGCCTGCAAAGTATCATCTCATCGAAACTTGTTTGACGTGCCGTCTTCAGTTCACATGACGTAGTGAGTTATGCTGTCACTATTTTCCGAGAAGAACGCTCAGTGGCATTAAAAGTGTCATCGGCCAAGTATTTATTATGGAATTTTTTGCTGATGCCATTCATGAAGCTGAAATAAAGATAAGCAAACTAAAGAATCCCTACCTGTTACAATCAGTCGCCCCGAAGTCGCACTGACGATGATTTCGTGCGTAAGACGATGGCTCGTCTGGCAGCGGTAACTCATAGACCCGTCGTCTGGTGTCACGTTTCGGATGTGAAGTTCGCCGGACGAAAAAACGCTGTAGCGGCCACCTGCAAATAAATTTATTTATCAAATGTTTGGAAAGTTAACCCTTCTTTGCATAATGGTGGAAATTTCCATCATAACCTATAATGCCCAAAAATTATATAAAAGAACAAGTTCACTTTAAGTTGATCGTGTTTGGATACCTTTTTAATGTCCATTGCATAAAAAGAAACATAGCTGTCAAAAATAAACAAGTGTCATTATCAGTGAAACGAGCTTAAAGTTGTTTCATTCCGCTGTTTGTTGTAATTGCAATAAACGTATGATTTCGTTTATAATTTTGTTTTATTACATTAGAGTTTCTATTGCTAAAAAATTGAAAATGAGTGGAAAGAAAGGTTTGGAACACTTGTTTCTGTTATTTTCCTCTTTTATTTCTATTTAGTCCTAAGCTAATGATCTAACTTTGGATGATGATGGAAATTTTTAGCATATTGTTTTTTGCTAAATTTATACTATAAATATATACTAAGATTTTTTTAACCATTTTTCCTTTAATTTTGAACATGAATTATATCAACTTGATTAATTCCACTAATAAAGAAAACATGCAAAGAAGGGTTGAATTTCATATTATCAAAAGAAGCATGTCCCTTTCTAGATAAGCTAAATACTAGTAACAATCGGATAATCAAAATGGGAAGTGAATTCTTGAAATATACTAATGAAATTTTTAATTAACTGTAATAATTATTTGTTAAGTATATTTTTATAAGCTTGTATGTGAAGCAATTTATACATCATATTTGGAAACGTTTCTATAAACACAGCAACTATTCTTGTACATTTCCATTCGACCCTTAAAAATTGTTTTTCTTATAGGATCGATACATTGCAAAGGGTCTCAAAACTCGTTTGATAACAAAAATCATTTTGCTTTAAATATAAAAATATTGAGCTCATTAATTTATTAGAAAAATCTTACCAAAAATTAAATTTAGGAATAAGACTGACATTTTAGAATTATTTGGATGCGCAAAATAAAATTTACATTTTTAGATAAAAAATTTTTATTTTTTTAACAATAATTCAATTTTCATTTTAAATGACATTATATATTTAGCATTTAAAAATGTAAAATCCCACCTGTTTTAAATTTAAATTAATATATTGTCGCAGCATGTTAAAAGTAATTTATATTGCAAATATATCGAAGTGAAACGAGAAAAATTATCCAAAAATGATGCATTTACCATATTTTAATGATAAGACTTCCGAGCGGAAGGTCTCCGATTCGATCCAAGGAAATGTTGGAAAAGGAAAGCACGGAGTGCGTGACCACATATTGGATGGCCTAACGACCAAATGCTCTCATTTTTATAATTTTCTCGCGAATTCTCTCCCTGAAATGAAATGAGGGCAACACTGTCTGTCACATTAGAGGGAGAAAAGCATCCACTTGAATAATTATGCATGCACAACGCAAGAGTGCGTGCTTGAGAGTTTTCTTAATTTCCAGAGTTGCGTCATTTACGTTCAGTCCTTATCAAGAGGAAGACCTTTAAAATGTGTCGCGCAACAAACTTAATCTGTTTACCTGTTCGTATTGCTTTATAGAATTATCTTTAAATTATTTCTTCCGTTTTGCTTTTAACTGAATACATTTTTTGAAAGCCTAAATAAGTTTAGACAAGCAAAGTTCTGGTTTTTTTTTTTTTTTTTCTAGATCTAATTGTTGTACAGATTTATGAACATTTCTTGGTTCTCTGATTTGAATAGTTCATAAATATTATGAAAAGTTTTCACAGTTCTGTGCATTTACAGCAAAACAACCTCAGTGGTAAAACAATAGAAAAGTAATTGATTTTTGAATTTATAATTTTTATTAGAAAGAATAAAAAATTTCACTGATCTATAGCGCTGCAGGAAGACCTCCACGGGGTTCAATTTCAGCAACGTGGTAGATATGCTTGCATGTCTGACAAGCTAGGCCCAACTCAGCTCAGGTGCTAGGAGATCGTCCCTGGAGTTTGATTCCAGCTTTTGTTCAATAAACGATTGATGTGTGCATGCAGTGGTGGTTGCTTGATAGTTTTATAGAAACGCGATCCTTTATCTCTGAATAGGCCTCCGAATAGATAATTTACGGAAACGGATAGACCTAATGTCGTTAGGCAGTACGCAAAACGATGTCAAATGTATCGATTTTACAAAAACTAGAAATAGAACAACATTCTCGTCGGGTGTTGTAGTGCTTACGATTCCTTTTAAAGTACAGGCTTAGCATAACGAGTCACCTGCACAAAAAGTGTCTTATTAACTTTAAAACACTTTATTATTATCACTTTAACCTTTCTTTGCATAATGGTGGAAATTTCCATCATAACCTATAATGCCCAAAAATTATATAAAAGAATAAGTTCACATTAAATTGATCGTGTTTGGATACCTTTTTAATGTCCATTGCATAAAAAGAAACATAGCTGTCAAAAATAAACAAGTGTCATTATCAGTGCTTAAAGTTGTCTCATTCCGCTGTTTGTTGTAGTTGTAGTAAACGTATGATTTCGTTTATAATTTTGTTTTATTATATTAGAGTTTTTATTGCTAAAAAATTGAAAATGAGTGGAAGAAAGGTTTGTAACACGTGTTTCTATTATTTTCCTCTTTTATTTCTATTGAGTACTAAGCTAATGATCTAACTTTGGATGATGATGGAAATTTTTAGCATATTGTTTTTTGCTAAATTTATACTATAAATATATACTAAGATATTTTTTAACCATTTTTCCTTTAATTTTGAACATGAATTATATCAACTTGATTTATTTCACCAATAAAGAAAAAATCATGCAAAGAAGGGTTAAATCAACTGTAGAGAATAGTGAGAGGAAGAAAAAACAGTTTTAATTTTCTTAAAGGAACAAGTTAGAAAAAGTGAACTATTAATATTATGGCAGTTTGTACTCATACTATATCGCATTTACAATAAATAGTAATAAAAAACTTAATAGAAAAAAATATTTTTGTACGAGTGTAGCACTGGGATGTAAAATTGTGTCCGGGACTTTCAAACTGAAGTGAAGAAAAAACAGTACACGTGGTCGGCTTTGGATCATGTGACTCAAAGATGGCTGCCAGGGTGATTTATCGAGCGCTGAGCCTTGGCCATTGCACCTGATAAAAGAATAAAGGATGAACGAGGGAGAACTATCGTTAACGGTCAAAGGAATGGGGATTTCCTGGCAAACTGCCAGAAGGTCGCCGGAAATAGCCTCGGTCTTTGGCACGTTGCCAAACATCCGACTGCTCTTCCGATACTAATCCTGAAGCGCATGCGCGGAAAAAGATTCCACACCGCTACTTAAGAGCTTGATACATTCGCCTTTCAATTTTCTTCCTGCTTTTACTCCGCCTCATTATCACAAACATCGCCAAATGGCGCTCCTGCAAATACTACTCAATGAACGAAAGATGTTTTTCTGTAAGAGATTTCTTGCAAAAATCCCATGTGACACCGAAAGTGGAAAAAAATTGCTGAATTAGTTACCAATTTTGATATATTGGAAAAATATTAATAAAATACAGAATTAATAATATATATTATATTAAATCGAAAAAAGTCCTAAATTATTGATGTTCTCGGACATTCACACAGTTATTAAATATTTCTCAAAAGTTTGAGGATTTCACCGAACGAATTGGTTATGATCTTTCACTTCTTCTGTTGAAAATTTGTATTATTCAAAAAATTCTCCGAACCATAATTAAGAGTTGTAGATACATAATTAAATGTATTTATCAGTTATATATATATATATATAGCCTTGTTTCTTTCTACAAATACCGTTTGCATATATATTACCGTTGAAGCGCGAAATCCTTTTTCTCAGATATTAATGACATGTGAATAGAAATGATTGAAGCATTCTATAGAAGGACACTAGAACTGATTCTGTCAGTTGCTTTCCATCGACTTTAATATTAGAATTAAATCGATTCACATTGTGGATTATTAACAAATTTGAGATCACTATTTGGATTCTATTATTATTATTTCGTTGATATTTAGAACGGAGTGAAAACGCCTCTGCTACCCTCATTTGGAATACTTTCCAACAATTTTAGAAAATTCAACTGAATATTGGATTAGGTAAAATAAATAGGACGGTTGGAGTATATTTCTCGTTGTTTGAGTTGTAACCCTGCTACTTAGATTTTAAAGACTAATTTAGTTTTGAGTCTAAAACTTATTTTAGAGACCTTCATTCTATTATCGAAAAGGGTGATTCTAAAGCAATGGTCAGTTAATGCTTGCTTGTATAATAACCAAAAATATTATCTGAAGTTTCGATAATACATGATATCACTTATGTTCTCTATTATCGTTCTCCTACTTTAGCGTTGTTCAAATGATGAATGTGTAATAAATGAATGCATTTGCAAATAAATTTAAATTAAATGGCACGTTATGATATGAAAAAAGTAAAACATATCATGATATCACAGCAAATTATTTCAATTTATAAAATATTTATGAAAAAATGTAATTCAGTAAAGGAATGAAATTCAATTTATTTCATTTATGTAACAAAATTTCCTCAAAATATCAAATGTACTTATAAAATAAATTTTGCAAGAGCTATGTACATTTTTAAATCGTGCTACATGTGAGAAACTATCGAAGCAAACTTTAGAGAAAGCAGTTAATCCCTTCTAAGAGGCTGGGCCTCTGACGTCAGAAATACGTCACCGATCGAATATGTTTTGTGACGTCATAAAGCTGGATACTTTTTTTTTTAATTTTGTTTGAAAGCGCTCCATGTCAAAAGGATTCTGAGTACTTGGACATGTGTTAAGAATTCTCTGCCTTGAACAAAAAATATATTCAACTCAAGTAAATCTTTTTTTACTTTTGATGTGTTTCAGCGAATCAAACATGACAACGTTAAATTCTATATTTTGTGATATCTGTTTAGCTACAATTATCTTGAAATGTTCATTTTTTTGAAAAAAAAATTTTTGCAGACCTTTTTTTTCTGATTTCTTTTGATCACTGTATATCAAATTGAGATTTTTAAAATTTGAAAAATAAAGAAATGGATTTTTAAAAACACGAAATTACAATATTTATGGTACTTAAATATTATTGTGAAGCCAAATTGCACCAACATATCTCACAATTATGAGTTTCAATCTCTTATGCGTGCGTCTATGTTTAAGAAGCGAGCTCTTTTCAAATAAGTAGAGCGCACATTTCGTGATACTGAGGCGTGAATCCTAATTTGGTTTGACTGCAACTCACAACTTCCGTATGATATTTCAACATTGATTTATAGAAGTGAGGTCATATTGGCTTATCACGGCTTTTAATGACCTTATTTGGGTCCTGGGTTCAATCTCAACCAACGTAGATGAATATTCTGTTGGGGTGCGTGCCCAGGAATTTTCCTTGTTTTGCGAGACGTAAATACAGACAACTGTCTATGAAAAATGTACAGTGGTTATATTTTGCACATCTCTTGGGCCTCTTACACGAAAGTATTAAAATGAAAACAGATAAACTCTAAATTAATTTCCAACTCTTTAAAATTGAGATTCTTTTCCCAATTTCTTAATTGCTCTCATTTTCATAGAAAGAAACATTAATCTTCGTAATGAAAGGTAAGTATAATAACAATAATTTATTAAAATTTTTCTTTTAGAGATTCCTTTCTCTGTCCATACCAAATTTTTGTCATTACTTTGACTCCTTGTAGATTGAGGCTGCTGTAAGCCATTGAGAAATGTTACCATGAGGACAGCTGTCAAACGTGCTACATCTGTATTTTATCGCTCCATTTGCGGCTGGATTCGGCACCTAGTTTCGATATTCTACATCTAGGCCATGTTGACTCTTTCATACGATACTCAATATCAAACAATTTAGCTGCCAAAAGCTCGGATAATTGCCCTTCAGTAGGATTCTTTAGTGATAGTGAATTCTATTCACGTGAGCAAGTGAAGAAATACGGAAGCACCCAATCAATCCACAGATCTGCAGAAGGAAGTCCATCTCTCGTTTTAGAACTCTGTCTAGAATCGAACTAGTAACTTTTCGCTGTTAAGAGCCATGTGGAACCCTTGATATGAATTACTTAACTAAATCTCATTTTGAGTTCTTTTTCAACAGCTCTGGGTAAGGAGATTCTGAGGAATATCTCCTTATTACTGCAAAAGGAGGCCATTTTAAATAATTTCTTTAAAATAATGGAGTCCTTTTTTATTTTCAAGTTTTCCATACAAAATAATTTTTCAATAAATATCATTTTATTACCATCTCTTTTAGCGTACGATTTTAATGACCAATAATATATGTATGTACACGAACAATATATGTTTTTTTCACGTCTAATATAAGAATCAGAATCATCAGCAAATAATTTAAAAATAGCTTTTTAAATTATTTGCTGTACCAGATATAAAATCTTCGTAGTTATAAAAACATATAATTTACTGTTTTATAAAGAGTTTAAATATCACAGGGGTGGCCAAACTTTTGGGATCCGCGGTCTACTCCACATTTAAAAAATCGAAGGCGGTCTACCAATGGCAGAGCTAAATGAACGTACATATTTATTTTCGGTAACAAGAAAAAATGGTAAATTATGTAATTTTTCTAAAAAAAACTTAATATTAATACTTACAAAATAAAAATTTACTGACAAGCATTCCTATATTAAAACTGACTATCCAATTCACTCCGTTTAGTTGAAATTTGGCACTGTATATTTGCGACATGTTTATCATATTGTGACTGGTACGAGCTTATTGCAATGCATAAACACGAAATTAAATGTTCATCTATTAAATGCGACCAATGTTTGTTTTTTGTTCATGGTTGAAAAAGCAGATTCGCAAAGATACCTCGATCCAAATTATGATTTCAAATACAAAATCAATTTGTAAATATTTGGAAACGTTTCCTCAGAAATTAATTTCCAAAAATCAGTATCGCTAAATATGCTCTGGATTTAAGAAATATATAGCATCTTAATTTTATAATTTCATCCTCGACCGTGACTGATGTGATATCTATTAAATGTCCTATTTTTTCAGATACTCCATCAATGTTGACATTTTCCTTAAATGGAAATAACATGAAATCAAGTATTTCTTTGAACCTAATTAAGTCAGCGAATCTTCTTTCAAATTCTTCAAACAAAACAAGTAAGTGCTAAGTGAAATCTTCGAGGTCTCGGTTTGGATTATGGATGCATTCTTCCTCCATATATTTGAAGTTTCTCAATTCATGTTTTCATAATGGAGATGCATACTTTTCTACAGTTTCTTTGAATGTTTTAATCGAGCTCATCATATCCGTTTTAGGTTTTATATAAATCATAAGCCTTTAATCATAAATATTTAAATCGTAAATCTTTGTACAGTTTATTTTGGGTTTTAAAGCTTAGACTGTAGTAAATTTTTATTTTAAATAATTCATTGATTTCTATACCATGAGCCATAAATTAAATTGTTAATATCCGAGGTAATTATTTTGATGGTCACCTGGACTACCTAAAATGTCTTTGTAATCTACCAAAAATATCTTCGAGGTCTACCAGTAGACCGCGGCAGACGTCTTGGCCACCCCCGAAATATCATATACACACATGGGTGCTCATTCATTGATTCATTAAGAAAAGTTTTAAGGAAATTTGAAAGAAACTAATTTACAAACATGCAAATTATTGTCAAAAGTGCATATATTTAGTTTCTATAGTATTTGTTACTTTATAATAGTTATTCAACAAACTCCTTATTTTTTGCTCACGCCCTTTTTTACAAACTTTGAGAAATGAGCCACATTTTAGTGCATTCTTGTTCTTTCAAACCAAATTTAATATAGTATATAACCAAATTACATATTATCAAACATATTTAAATATTATTATGCTTGATGTTACTAATTTGTATCGAAATAACTCATTCAGGAAAAAGTTAAGGATTCAAATCGTTAATCTTTAAATTTTAATATTTCTTGGCCTTTACAACGAATCAACTTTTATGCGTAAATAATTGATTATATACATTAAAATCTCGATATAAGAAACTGATTTTGAATGTTCGCACAAAAAGTTAAGTATGATATTCATGTAACAGCAATTAGAATTTCAATCTCATAAATTGATTTCGAAAGTTTGCGAGAAAATAAATAAGTTAAGAAAATTCTAGATAGTAAATCAAGTTTTTTTATTTTTTTTTAAAAAAAAGTTCTTAAATATTTTACCAAGCATTCCTTCAATTGAAATCCACCCCAGTTTTGTCATTCAATTTAGTCACATTAACTTATGTTTAAAATGCAGCAAAGAAATACGATTGAAAATAAGTTTCCTAAAAATAAAATACTGTGACAAACTTCTAAGGCTTTCAGTAGAACTACAAAGTAATCGTAGGAAGATTTAAGGGAAAATCGAAAATTTCTGCCAATCACATGGATTAAATCCAATGGTCGGCTTCTTTTTCACCTAAGAACAATTTTTTATTCGATTTTTCATTTTACTTTCATTCCAATTGGCTGATTCAGCAAGAATTAAATGCCAAACCATGAATCTATTTCTCCATATTTTTATTTATAAATTTGGTTATGAATTTGGAGTTAATAACAAAGACAAAATTGCATTACTTCTTTGATATGTCTACCAGGGGAATAGTCACACACACAGAAGCAGTCTATCACGTTCTATGTTCGACAGAAGAAGATAGAAGTTACAGCTTTTTCTTACTGAACGCTTTGAGAATAACAGGAACTCGCGAAATAGAACCAAACCATATCTTTAATCGGCACAGCTCTTGTTATTATAGCAAACGGTATTCACCAGTCTACTTGGTGAAAGGTTTTCTTGTTGTAAGCAGACAATAAAATTATCACACGATTAAAAGAAAAAAAACCACACACGCAAATAACTTATAATAAATAAAAAAGCAAACTTATTTACTCTACTAGAAAAGAAAAACAAATACGTAAAATCTGTTTATAAATATTGCAATAAGTTTAAAATTTACTCTATTTTCAATTTTAAGAAGCACACACATACAGTGGCTCAAAGAATTGAAGATACACCTTATTTTTACTTTATAAATCCCACTTTCAATCGAAATAACACATTAACTAAAAGTGCAAACGTAATTTAATTCTCAGACATAACAAAAGGTTTAATTATCATTAAAATTAAAGAAAAATCAATGACAAAATTCTAAGAGAAAAATTTTCAGAGGCATTTCAAATAAACGTAAGCAAATTTCTACCTCAAAAAATTGAGGATACACCAATGAAATTTTTGTTTAACTAGGACTAAATTTTTATTCTGCTTGCTAATATAATAATCTAAGTTTTGGCAATGTTATTTTAAACTTTTTGGATTGTTATTTTTGTCTTTTGTGCAAATTTAAATGGAAAAGGACTCCTCGGAGAGAGACCAGTGTTGATGTAAGAAAATTTAAATTAAGGTTATTGAAGATAAGAAAATCTTATCGTGAAATAGCTGACATTGTCGGTAGAAGCAACTCGTGTGTCCAGAAAATCATTGGATGATTTTAAAACGATGGATTAATTGAAAATAAAAGTGGAAGAGGAGGGGAAAAAATTCTGAGTGATGTAGCCAAAAGGAAAATTTTGAAAGATATCAAGATTTATCGTAAACTAAGTGCAGTCAAACTAGTTGTAGAAACTTCTCGAATAATGGGCAGAAGTGTAAGTGATGAAACCGTGAGAAATGTGATTAAACATGCTAGATATAACAGTCTAGTTGCTCGAAAGAAAACCAGAAAAAGCGTTTGGAGTTTGCAAAAACTCATCAATTGAAGACAGATAATTTTTGGACGAAAGTAATATTTAGTGATGAAAGTAAATTCAACATTTTTGGAAGCTATTGTCATCAGAGCGTTTGGAGAAAGCCGAATAATGCTTTGGATCCAAAATATTTACTTCCTACAGTTAAACATGATGATGGTTTGGAGTTGTATGGCTTCAAATGGGGTAGAAAATTCAGTTTTTATAGATGGCATAATGGATCATAAGCTTTATATAGATATACACCGCAACAATCTTAAAAAAAGTGCAAAAATGTTGAGTTTAGATGGAAATTTTATAATCCAGCACTACAATGACCCCAAACATATGGTACATAATGTCAAAATGTGGTCTTTTTCATTGTAAACAGAAGTTGTGCACACCACAGTCCCCTGACAACAATGTCATAGAAAATTTATGGGCCACACTCAAAACAGAGATCCAAAAACACCAAATTTGGAACAAAGCCCATTTAAAGCAAGTGTTACAAGAAGAATGGGATAAAATATCTCCAGATACCACCAAAAATTGGTATAATCTGTATCAAGATGTTTGGAGAACATTATAAAAGCCAAAGGACATGCAATCAAATATTAACACTGTCTTTGTATGTGATATATAACAAAAATTTCATTGGTGTACCTCAATTTTTTGAGGTAGAAATTTGCTTATGTTTATTTAAAATGCCTCTAAAAAATTTTCTTTTAGAATTTTGTCGTTGATTTTTCTTTATTTTTATTGTTAATTAAATCTTTTGTTTTGTCTAAGAATAAAATTAATTTTGCACTTCTAGTTAATGTGTTATTTCGATTGAAAGTAGGATTTATAAAGTAAAGGTAAGGTGTATCTTCAATTGTTTGTGCCACTGTATATGTATGTGTGTGTGTGTGTGTGTGTGTGTGTGTGTGTGTGTGTTCATTATCAACTACAAAAACAATGTCCATGGAAAATTTTGAAACAGAGCGTTATACATTTAATCATAAATTTTAAAAATGTTCAAGTATATCCTTAAAAATATATAATTTTGCCAGTTATAAATTGTTAAGAATGAAAGTAACATTTAAAACTAAATCAGAACATAATTTTAATGAAATTCATTATCAACTCAAAAACAAAATTTTAAAATGATGATCAATGGAAAGTTCTAAAATAGAAGATTCAATCATAAAATTCAGAAATCGTAACAATGACTGAAAATGGTGCTGGCATGGCTCTAGTTAGTATATTTACCGGAGCTATTTCGATGCCCTTTACGAACAGCCATTTAAGTTATTTCACATTGGAAAATTCTAAAACAGAAATCTTGAAATTAAACAACAGTGGATCAAAATGGCGGTGGCATCCCTGTAGTTGCCAGTTCGACTAGAAAAATTTATAGCTATTTCGATTTTTTTTTTTTTTTTTTTTTTTAAAGGCAAAAAAAATACAAGTATTTTCTGTCAAATTAATTTCTTCCCTTAAGTCACCGATATCTCAGACTTTCTCCTCTTTAATACGAAAATGATGAGGTGCAGTTGAAAGCCCATTTTAACCGTCCAATTTAAGCAAAATCAATTAAAGTTTCACTCGGGAATTATCTGCTAAAATATCAGCAAACAGGACGACACATTTTTCGCTTTTTGAAGTCATTTTTCCATCAGTTAGTGTTCGATAATGATCGGTAATTTTCCTTTCGTTCCTTTCTAGAATACAGAGTGCAATCACTTATGTGTGTGGTTCTAGAGGGAAAATTAGAATTAGTTTCTCATTTAGAAAGGGAATATATTTCGCTATTAGAGTTGAAGAATCAGCTTTTTCATTTATATAGGCACATATAATTAATCCGGGTATACAGCATAATTTTAACTTCTTCTCAATCAAGTAACATTTCATTTTAAACAAACTTAACTTCTAGAATAGATTTTATGAAATACCGCATTCTAAATATTTAACAGTAGGTTCTAGAAAACGGAAGCATTGAGTCTCACACTAAAGAAACAATTCCCCGGTCATTAAAAAGTAGGACCCAAGCATAAGAACTTCAGAGTCTTCACTTGGAAAACCCTAACCTATTTAATGAGTATTTGTGAACACCACGGACCTTGTTTAACCCTTCTTTGCATAATGGTGGAAATTTCCATCATAACCTATAATGCCCAAAAATTATATAAAAGAACAAGTTCACTTTAAGTGGATCGTGTTTGGATACCTTTTTAATGTCCATTGCATAAAAAGAAACATAGCTGTCAAAAATAAACAAATGTCATTATCAGTGAAACGAGCTTAAAGTTGTCTCATTCCGCTGTTTGTTGTGGTTGCAATAAACGTATGATTTCGTTTATAATTTTGTTTTATTATATTAGAGTTTCTATTACTAAAAAATTGAATATGAGTGGAAGAAAGGTTTGTAACACGTGTTTCCGTTATTTTCCTCTTTTATTTCTATTTAGTACTAAGCTAATGATCTAACTTTGGTTGATGATGGAAATTTTTAGCATATTGTCTTTTGCTAAATTTATACTATAAATATATACTAAGATTTTTTTAACCATTTTTCCTTTAATTTTGAACATGAATTATATCAACTTGATTTATTTCACCAATAAAGAAAAAATCATGCAAAGAAGGGTTAAAGTCGGGATTCGAACACACTATTTTCCAATGATGCCCAATTCACTAATCTATCGCTCCATGAAGAAATCTACGATAGTGGTCGCAGGTTTTCCTGTAACTAACTCAGACTTGGGGTCTGCCAAGGCTCTTTGAATCAAACAGAAGACTGACATTACTGCCATCCTTAGAATCACTTAGAGGATATGTCATTATTTAACTTGCCATCTGGAATGAACATGACGGAATTTCAGTTAAAGTGCGATTCGAACTCTTTACCTTCTGGCCATGAAATCGACGCCTTAAATGATCGCTGTACATCTCTGTCAGATTTGAAAGTCATTTCGCGCCATTATTTCCTTTTCAATGGAAAGGCTGGGAAATAGGAATATCTTTGGAATGAGTTATTTCAATGTGAGTTTTGAAAAGAAACCTTGTCCTGCATTTCAGAATATTTTTGAAAACGATTATCTAAAGGAATAAACATTTTTGCATGTCCTCAAAAGCTAACGAAGGAGGAATTAAGAAAAAATCCGTTGATAAATTAACTTTAATCAGTTTCCTTACTGTTTAAAATCCATTTTTAGATTTCTGTTAATGAAATGAACAAACTCGTTCCTTTTTGCTAAAAGAAAAAATAGAAAACTTTGATTTCCTCTTCAACAGAAAAGATCCTTGGGAATGTGTACAACCCATGCAATCTGTTTCGCAGGAAGCAAATAGAAACTCTTTTCTGGCATAAATCTTCATGGATCGAGGGAGGGTTCTCGTCAATGCTGTCGGAGTGGATACGTGAGAGTATTTGTCTATGATGAAATTTTCATGAGATAGCGCAAATGCTTTCTGTTTAATATCATAAGTAAAACAAACAGTTTAAAAATGCATATGGATACGTTACAAATAACCTTACAGAAATAAAATGACTAACTTTCGAATGGGAATCATTTCGTTGCATAATTTAGAAAAAAATCTTCTTTTGTCATTGATGATGCCATAGAGCTAGGAGTAGTGGAGGAGGCATATATATCCTATCAAATGCATTAGGTCCGATTGAAGCCATTATCGCCATCTTGGTTGGAGTTTCAAATACTAGTAGGGAAGAACGCGTCGAGTGATTCCTAAACTACGCATGCGCAGTAATAGTACGATTTGCGCATGCACCAACATTTCGATAAGTATAGCAAAGAATAACTTCAAATCAAGTAACTAATACAGCTTAAAAGATGAAGAAAATAATACAGCTTAAATATCAAAAATTAAGAAATAAATTCATCACTTATGTTATAGAATACAAAATAAGCGCTTTTCTTCTCTAACTAAGATGGCCGTACGGTTACAGTTGATGCTTCATCGAAAGGGGAAAATTTCCTCTCCCCTACTTCTTTCTCTGTGGATGATGCCTATTACGACGTCAATGACAAAAGAGCAAATGAAAAAAGGATCCTACCTTCTTGAACGGTGGAGGCCACTGTTAACACGTCATCCCTTATCCAGGAAGTGACAGTGACGTAGTCCTTCACGAAGCTTGGCACATGACACGTCAGAACGGCCGTGTTTCCCCGGATGACATATTCATCGTACACCTGCACCTCGTAGTACTGCTTCACCACTAGGAAATTAAATGATTCAATACAATTACAAAAAAAGGAACTGCAATAAAATTTACATACTGAACAAAGAATGTTACAAATAAAGTAAAATATTTAAGAACTTTTAAAAATCTTGATACCGGACACCATAATCATAAAGATTCACCCGTGGCTTAGTGGTAGGAAAACGAAAGCATGTGGGTACGGTTCTAGTTACTGATAAACGACGGTATTGCAATTCGGACATCCACGTTTGTCGGAATGGGTGCTTATACCTCTCTTGTGACACGTGGTCCTCTTATTATGATCTTTACTACGCGCTGGACATTAAAAACTCTTCTAATATGTTTTTAAACAGTCCTTGATGTGCCTAACTATAAGGCATTTGAACATATGTGTTTCCGTTCTCGAAAACTTCGCAGAGACCTGTTGTCGAGGGAAAATAAATACGCTAAACTCTTTCCCAAACAAAATGACGTATGCATGTAATAAGAGCTCACAACTCGTTTTCCATTATTCAACGCTACTTGGTATCGGACCTCGAAGAACGTAGATCAACCACAGTATCATGATAGAGGCTTAAATGCTATTTTTTCTTTATATACTTTAAAATGCATTTGATTTAGAGTCATCCTTCATTTACAAGAAATAACAAAATAAATCATTTCGATGTCATTTTCAAGACAAGTATCTTCATTCTGTTGTTGTTGTTCGGAGATCTTTTGAAGAACCTTCACCTGTTAGGGGAGGGGAGAGTTTACCATTTTTCCTCTCTTGAGCAGTTCGCGTACAGCTGTCCGGTTTCATTAATTATCTGTTGGTCAACGTAAAAAATAAGAAACTTGTTGGCATAAAGGTTGATATATCCAAATTACATCATTACTTTCTATGCAAATTCAGTATCATTTATTCACGAATTTCTAGATACCTCAAACTGAAATATAATTTCTGTTATTTGACAATAATGTCGTTTTTTGTTATTGACTATTTTTAAATGCGCCTAAATAAAAAATTGGTAAATAATTGTAATACCGCAAATCGACTTCTCAACAATTTCTTATTTTAATTCTACTATGCATTAATAATATATAGTACCCGAATTATGAAATTAAAATAACGTTTTTTACAAAAATTTCAAAATTTCGTTGTCGAACTTATATCTCCAAAAGTGACAAACTTAAGAGTTGGCTAATCCTTTAAAAAAGAATTTCGAATTTTTGTTTTCTATTTTACTTATTTGTCAGTTTTATTACTATTCATTAAGTTGCAGTATCACAAATATTTTATGTGTTTTTACACACATATGGTTTGATGCAAAGCTTGTTGCTGAACAGTTTGAAGCAATTGAGTAATTAGAGTTCTTGCACGCAGTTCAACAGCTTAGAGTTCCAGCTCGGGATTGGCTGTTTGCAGTCATTTGGAATACAATTCAAACTGCAGTCTAATAATCACTCGTGCTCTAAAAGTGGCCATTGACTTACAAATAAACCAAGTCTGCCTCAGCGAGAGGAGTTAACAGTTGGTGCTTTGGAAAGTTGTGTAGATAATTTAAAAAATTTGAGTTTCTGCGTACATTAACAAAATGTATTATGCTCAAGGGTGGCGTAATGCTTAAAGCAATAAAAGGTTAAGCAATTCTTACTCTTCCCAGCTATACCTTGAACTAAGAAATTTCAGCAATTCATCTTTAAAGAGAAAAATAAAGTGAAAGATGATCAGGAATCCCTTCAAGTTAATAAAAAACAAATGAAAAATTGTGTCTACTTAACCATACTAAAGATTTTGCAGAGGAAATATACCGGATAGTTGGCATTGGTAAACTCCTGAACTGCTTTCTATTTGACCAGGATGTTCTTGATGTCAGCAGTTGGGATTGGTTGATTGTTGTTTCTCGTTATCAGACGACGCTTCCCTTTAAGCATTGTCCTGTTGCAGGACCAGAAGTGCTTGGAGCTCTTCAGTTGTCAGCTCTTCTTCGTGTTCCTCAATAAGCTCCTCTACATCCTCTTCCTCTACCTCTAACTCCAGCCTTTGGGCTACTGTGATGATGTCCTTCACCATTTCTGTGTCATCAACAACTGCTTCTTCCTGGGTCCACGAAGGCACAAGCATCTTCCAAGCAGAAATGAGGGTCCTTTGTGACACTTCTTCCCAGGCCTTCTGTATAAATCGTATTGCCATAAGGATATCAAATCTCTTCTTCCAAAACTTTCGGACAGTCATATTGTCTACATCAAACTCGTATTCTTCAAACACCTTATTAAAGAGGACTCTAGTGTAGAGTCTTTTTAAGTTCGCAATAACTTGCTGACCCATTGGCTGAAGAATGGATGTGGTGTTTGGTGGCAAATACTGCACCCTGATAAATGGATAATTTTCCTGAAATATTTCTTCTAGGTATTTTGGGTGAGAAGGGGCCTTGTCAAATATCAGAAGGGCTTTGAGAAGCAGTTCTTTTTCTAGCAAGAATTTCATCACGGCAGGAGCAAAGGTTTCCAAAATCCTTTCGTTGAAGATAACTTGGGTCACCCAGGCTTTTTGATTGGATTTCTAATGGACGGGCAGTTTGGACTTAATAACGTTATTTTGCTTAAAAATTCTTGGATTTTCAGAGTGATAAAGCAATAGAGGTTTGATCTTGAGGTCTCCGCTAGCATTAGACGAAAACATAAGGGTAAGTCTGTCCCTCATGGTTTTGTGTCCTGGCAATTTCTTCTCTTTTGTAATGAAGGTTCTGCTCGGCATTCTTTTCCAGAAAAGATCCGTTTCATCAGCATTGAACACTTGTTGTGGACAGTATCCTTTATCCTTAATACATTTTTGAAAGTTAATAGAGAACTTTTCTGCTTTTTTCTTGTCAGCATTGCCAGCCTCACCATGTATAGTAACGCTGTGGATTCCACACCTTCTCTTAAATCTAAAAAACCACCCCCTGCTGGGGTGGTTTTTTATTTCTCTTCTTCTTCATTATCTTGATTGCTGCTACTTCCAGGGACGTTTTTCTTTATATCGTCATAAATTATCTTGACTTTGTGACAGATAATATCTTGGGTTGTTACGTCACCTTTCACCTGCCTGTCCTTAATCCAAACTGCTAATAGCTTCTCCAATTCCTCGTGGATTGAAGACCTATGTTTTTCATTAAATAGTTTTGATACTTTTTGGGCTGATTTGATTGTATCCTTATTTCTCAAAATGGTGGTCTTGCTTAGGTCAAACTTTTTAAAGAGGTCCCACTGTTTTACTCCACATTCACTCTTTCTAATTATTTCCAGTTTCATTTCAACAGAAATCACCTTCCTGCTTTTTTAGAACCCATGATATAAAAAAATATTGAGTTTAACTTAAAAGGACGACTGCCGTGGTACGTGCGTAAGTTAAGTGCAGTGACTAACGACTGCAGTGCCTGTGCGGGAGGATGCAATACATCGGTAGCGATCGTGGTAGCTCGAGCGACTTCGTTGTGTGAAGCGAAGTTCGTTGTATGGATCATGAAATGAACGAATAGGAAGTTCGCTGTGTGCAGCGTTCGCTGTGCGAGTCGTTCTTTATGCGAGACACCACTGTATCTTAAATCCATTAGACTTTATTAGAGTTCGGGTTCACCTGCACAGTTATTTATGCTCGTCACTTTAAATTCGATGTGCGAGAATAGAAGAATAAAGTTAGCCAAAATAGATCCATTATGGACGAATTTATGCTCATATTAAGCGATCTATCAATTTAGATCTCGACTGGAGTTCAGCGTATTGAGGCATCTGTCTGTCAGAAATAAGCAGCAGAGATCATTGAAGAAAACATGTACTTTACTTTGCATTCATTTTATCACCAAGCTCATATATATTCTTAGATTTTCTTAAAGGTACCAATTACATTTCTTAAGTGTTTTCTATTTTTGTGTGTTTATAGATTAAAGGATTGAAACGTAATTTACTTTATTTCTAATCATTAATATAAATTTTCAGCTGCCTGCTAATCGAAGCCGCTTTCCAGTATTCAACCATTGTCAAAATTTTTGTTTCTCATATTAAGGTTCTCAACCATCGTTCCTGTTGACATCGTTAAGATTTTCAGCCCTTGTCAAAGTTTTTGGTGGCATCATTTAGATTTTTAATCAATCTCCATTCACTTCGTTAAGATCCCTCATCAAGATTCACGTTACCATCGTTAAGATTTCATACCATGATCGAATTTCAAGGCTATATTTGTAACTGTATTCTATTTACAATGGTACGGCATCATAGTATACACTTACTTTTTATTTTAACGGGACTATTTATATGTTCCACGAAAACTTATTTTTAAATATTTCTTTTTAAATTCTCACGAAAAGTAGATTAATAAATTAGCATCAGTGAGTGATTATTGTGCTACTTTATTAATTACCCTTGTCTTAATATTAAATTACTTTTCTTTATTCATTTTTCTTTAAGTAAAAACATATAAATCTCTTTTATAAATATTTCCACATTCATTGATCGTGACTTTCAACACTGAAAGCCACAGATCTACTAAACAAACATAATTATTATCAATAAATAAAAAATTGAGACTCAAACTGAGACAGTTTAAGGAATCTCAAATGGTTTATTACTCATTATTAATGGCTGATATATTAAAGTTGCTATTTTTTTATCTCGAAAATAACACAAGAGAAATACTGAGAAGTAATATCATACCTTGTGTAATAATTAATATTTCAAACTAATAGCTTATTTTTTGCAAAACTTTAAACTTTAATTATATTTTTTAGATCCCATTGCCGATTTATTTAAAAAAAAAAAAAAAGCCGTTAATGTTTTAGAATCGATTCAGATTTTAGACATCGAATTTTTCAAAACCTTTCTTGAAATAGTTTATTCACAGAACATTTGTTAAAGGTCTTTTTCTTTTATTATTCTTATTTTTTTAGAATGAATAAAATCTAAAAGACTTAATAGTAATTCAATGGTACTCGTATTTGGATCGTATTAATACGAGTTGATGACAATATAAGATGAATTTTTAAGAGTACGTGAATTTAGGCACACTAATAAAATTTACATTCCGTATTGATTATAAAGACGTTACAGAAGTCTATAACAAAAGTAAAATCCGATCTCTCTAAGTGAATAGTACAAAAAATCTTTCAATATGCTTAAATGAATACCCACTACATTAATGTAATTTGTATTCATCTAGATATTCAAACCATTATTGATAACACTTGTAACAGTAATTATCATAAATTAAGGAAAAATCACAACGATAACGCAAAAAATAATCTATGGAATTCAATGAAACTTGTACACGTTATGCAATACATAGAAAGATAAAAAGTAACATAAAATGAAATCACCTGAAAAATTACAACATTATAAAAATTAAAATATGTATACAATGAAAAAATGGCAAGTGTAAATTTGGTATAGAAAAATTATCTTTATTATGGTAAACGATCCCCTTGAGAAGCAATACAGAGATGTGTGATGCGGTTTATTAATTGTGTAGGAAGCCAGTGCTCTTTCAAAGCAGTTGAACATTGAAGTCCTAGGAAGGGTTTGAGATTAGAAGGTCCCAAGTATGCTGGATTGGGTTAAGGTCAAGTGATCAAGCTGGCCACAGCATGCGCCCAATCGACTCAAGATAATCATTCACGGTGTGATCCTTGTGAGATTTTACATTATCGTACTGTAGCACGAAAGTATGACCTATTGCCACGGACACACATAAACACCAAGGATGTCATCTCTGTAGGTGGGAACATTACCATGGGAAAAGACATTTGCGTCCACCCAAAAAGATCCCCCAAACACAGACGCTGCCTGACTCTCTTTCACAAATTTTTGATGGATGAAAACGAATTCTCTCCAAATGGAAGAAAACGGCCCTCCACTGATCACGTGTCTAGTGGACCCATTGCAAATGTTCTCGGGTGAGACGCAGATGTTTGGTCGCCTCTACTACGTTCGTGAAGACGCACGGCTGTTTTGGATACGCCCTCCCGCAGCTTGAGGCAAGAGAGTATTTGAGCTACAAGCGTCTAGAAACTGAGAATCTGAAAGAGTTATTTATGAAGAGCTAAAATTAACATTAGTCATACACACTAATGTTAATTTTAGAAAAAATCAAATAGCGCCATCTAGTGGGGAAAAAGTGTGTCAATGAGAGAGAATTTCATTTTTACCGCTATTTTCAAACGATGTATATGAAATGTAGTTCATATGATTTCTGTGCTAAAAAGGAAGAGATTAAAATTCTTGTATGTAATGAGCATAACATTACTCTTGAATATGAAGATTTAGAGTTCAATTCACTTGAAGAATTCGAAAAGTTAAAAGGAAATTTAGAAAACGAAACGAATTCACATTTCATCAAAGACTGTGGAGGAAGTAAAAAAAAAATAAAGTAGGCAGTCAACACTTTTATTTTGTGTGTAACTCTGAAAACAACGAGTTAATACTGAAAATAAAACGAAGAAAATTAATTTGTACTGCCCATCATCAATAAAGTTAACAGTGTCTTCAAATGGAAGTTGGAAAGTGCATTTTTGCAAAACGCACTTCATATAAAGGGAAATAACAAGCATCTTGAGTGTCCTTTGTGTGATTGTACAGGGTTAAAAACAAATTTCGAAGTCTACCTCAGTTCCAAACACGATATTAGGCTTGAATATGATAACTTTTTATTTCCATCTTTTGAAGAATTTGAAACATGGAAGCTTAGTGTTGAAAAAGAAACAAAAGAGTTTTATGTAAAAGATTGTGGAGTCAAAATAACTTCTGTATAGAATATCAGTATTTCACCTGTCTCAACAAAAGCTAAAATCAATGTTTTTTCAAATTCTTACTAAAAAAGTTTAAAATAAAATTTAGTCCAATTTTTATGAAAATTAATTTAAAATACATTTAACATATTTTAACCATGTAATTAATAAATACACTTTTTTAATATAAAGCCTAGTTATCATATAGGAACATTGCAATATTATAAAATTTAATAGTGGCTGCCAGATATTCTTACAAGAATATTCCAGTTTAAAATTATTTCTTTTAATTTGATCAGAATAATTAAATCTACAATAAAATGAAGAAGTACTAAGAATATGCACAATTTAATGCAGTTTGTGTAAAACAATTTCAACATAAAAGGAACAAAAACCTATATTTTAACAATAATGTGTGTATCATGAGAGTCAATAAGGCAAACAATTGTCAGAAAGCAATGTTTATTAAGAAACACTGTTTTTATTTTATCATAATGGCGTCCTTGGCTAAACCTCTTGGGTGATGAATCCGTGGTTAAAATTTGTTGTCCAAGTCACTCGTATTCTGCCCTCTATCTGCCTTTGCTCTACCTTACTCAAATTTTAATGAGATTGACTAATTTTTGGGAGAGTTATCACTATTTTCTTTATTTTTGGTAATTAGTGTATGTATA
>JAPDSC010081032.1:0-10021 GCA_026290005.1 Latrodectus geometricus | reverse complement strand
TGTGTGTGTGTGTGTGTGTGTGTGTGTGTGTGTGTGTGTGTGTGTGTAAATAAAATAGGTATATGTATATTATATATTTGCAACCAATAAATCCTATGTCTCTAAGATTGCATCTGAAAATATGTAAATTAAGTTTCAGATGGTCAAATAAATTTAGAAATTTAATTCTCTGAATGGAGTACTGCTTCTTTTTAACTCTACTTTGAAATTCTAATTTATCTAATTCAATAATAAAAGAACATGAAAATCTTGTTCATGTTTTAATAGGAAGAAAGCAAGTTAATTTAATTATTTTAAATATAACTTTAATTTTATATTTTAAATATAACTTTTTTTATAAGTGATTAGCTAAAAACATATCTTACAAGATCATAAATAATTTTATCCTATTTATTCGAAAATTAAGATTAAGTTTCCACTCTCAAAATAAAAATTTAAGTCTTTACTAATTTTATGCCTTTTATCACACACATAAGAAACATTATTTATGCTAAAATAATACATATACTGTCAGGGTAGTTGTGCTCATCGAATTGTATAAAATTGATACGATATTTTAAAATTTATACTATAATTTATTGAAATATATCAATGCTTGTTCTTTTCATTTTAAATAAGTATAAAAACAGGTAAATGAAAAATTACTTTAAACTTAAATCTATCAAAGGTATTTAATTTATTATCAAAATAGAATAAACCATTAATTATTAATTCATTTTAGCTTCTTCCCGAAACACATAAAGGATTTTATTAAGAAAATAAATCACAATAATTGATGTGGTTAACCGAAACAAAATATGTTCAATGCAATGAATTTCGGAAAAGAGAAAAACAAAATATGTTCTTTAAAAAGAGTGAATTATTTTGCCAAAGTTTTGAGTAGAAAATATTCCATTAGTTTGAAGTATCTTTTACTTTTATTTTCCCACCATTTCCATTTTCTTTCATTTAAAATAGTTTCGAACTTGTTTGTTATTCATGGAAAATAAAATGAATCTCTATGTCTTTAAATTCTAAGAGTACTTCCATTACCGTGAAATAATCAAAAAACGGCAAATTTTCAAAGTAAATGGAACATAACTTTTTACTCAAAAAGTGATATTGTTTTCTATTGTATTCGATTTAATGAGACTGATGCAAACATTTCTCGGAAGTGGTGCAACATCTTCTATAAATATTTTAGAAATTTAAACTAACTCACCGTTGAAATGCTTGAACAAAACGTATAAATTTTGCTTCAAATAAAAATTTAAGTAATCTATTATATGGATGATCATTTGGGAAACGTACCAAGGAGTTTAATGCTTCTTTTCAATAAGCGAATTTCTTGGCAAATATTCTAACACTACTTGAACTCTGCTAAATGGCTGGAGGATACAATAAAGTTAAATGCTTTAAATGTTATTACTGATATGAAAATGCTAACAATGTATCTTTTTTAATGCATGTATATAATTATTTAAAAGTTAATGATTTGAATAAAAATGTATTAATCTAATTTTCAGAGGATTTTGTTATAATGTTATGAAAATGTAATTTTGAATGTAGCAAAACATAAGCTGATACTAATATGTTAATTTACAACTTAATAATGTAAGTAATTTAAAATTAACGAAAATTTTCAACAGTTTCACTGTAAATGTCAAACCAAGTTAAGAAACGTAATTATAGGACTAAATAAATGAACATAAAATAAATTGATAAACTTATGTTCATTGAAAATATATGCAATTAATTTGCATAAATTTTTAATTCTTAATCATTTAATTTATTAAAAAGATTTTTTTTCATATTTTAAAAATATATTAATAAAAGTATTTTCTCAATGATAAATATTTGAAACATAAATGGTAACCTTTAAAAAAAAGGATCCTTCAATTAAAGTTCTATGTTAAAATTTCATTACATAATTTCCTTCTTTCTTTTGAATCTTTGTTAAAATTACTATTATTTGTAACGACATTCAAAATCGTAATATTTAAAATATTATATGAATGGATTATTTCATATATTCATAATAAACAACTATATTTCCATTAAGGAACTCAGTAAATACCAACCTGAACTTGCCTCTTAAAGTTGATTCTTCATTTTTGATTAAATTAATGAGTTAAATACATTTTCATGTTTTCAACTAATAATAATTAAAAGGCTGATAAACTCATTCTGTAAATAATTTCATTGGTAATGAAAAATCTTCTGATCATGGTATTCTTTACTCAATTGCAACAACTTCCTATGATACTACTTATGCAAAGGATATTGCTTATGCTCATGGTTATATATAATGTGATGGAATATTTATCAAAATGGTGATAGAATACATTTTATGTAATACCTCTTTCTAAAATATGTTTGTTATATATCACTAAAGAAAAATAAGATTTTCTTCATAAACTACACTATTTTACTTTATGAAGAAATAAACTAAAATTTGTATTCGTAATTGTTAGTAAATAAGCTTTTGAATATTGAATTAATAACAGTAGTTTGATAATTTTATTGTTAGCATCTGAATATTTTTCAGATAAAAAAAACAAAATTTCTGTTATTTTGTTTTAACTAGTATTGTTTTGGAACTTTCAAAATGTATTCCAATAAAAACTCTTTTCCAAAGATTGATGCTACTATTTTTAATCCTATAAACAAAGCATTCATTTTATTCTGATGTCTAACAAAGCATTACTATTGAAGCATTTTTCTCAGTAGACAACATATAAAGCCTTGTCTTTTAACCACATATACACAAAAACTCTAATGTTCTTTATACAAATAAATCTATATTCTGAAAAGATATATCAATTAGAATAATAAAATACCTTTGGATGTCTTTTAGAAATATCTACAGAGGATATTAACACATTTTTAAAAGATTTTGGGTCCGTTTAATTAATGTTTAAAATTTAAAGACTATTTTTTTAAATGTTCGATTCGAATGTTCGATTAATGATTGACGGTTTATACCTGTCCGATTAATAATGTTGTTTATTTTGAACTTAAAAATTTTAATACCCTGCATTTTACAATGTTTTAAAGTTCTAGAACAAGAATATTTCTCTTCGGAAAGCGTAAAAATATATCCTTCAACCCACAGCATGTTTACAATGCGACATTTTGAAAGAAGTATAAATTTAAAAGTAGCAGACGATATTTCTCATTTCAAATAATAAACTGTTGCCAAAAATTTTTATTATTAAATATTAAATTTTTTTTTAAATTCTTCATCGAAATCATTCTAAAACTGTTTTAATACTCTATGTACTATTTCCTTGGCTAAAAAAAATTGAAGTATTTCTGAAAAACGTTTACTCGATAATATTGTTATAAAAATGTATTTAGTTTTCTTGAGAAATTAGTATGAAACAAATTCTAATTTTTCTTCGGGTATTAGATATTATTCAGGTTTAAGTGTATTAGATAGAAGTCTTAAAATTGCTATTCTAAATATTTCGTGAATAATTTTATTAATTTTGTTTCTGATTAACTATTAAGTTCGCCTTTATTATCGAAGATTTTATATTGCTGATAGTTCATTATTTATTGCACCCAAAATCATTAATACCGTCATTAATAACGTCATCTGGTATTCACACCTTACCTTGTACCTTTTTTATCATACACACCTATCTCATCTGATAAATTAACAATTTAATGGATTACTCTGTGTGAATTTAGAAGTAAAACATTATATATGTTGCACTTTCATAATATTATGATGTAATTTTTGATAGCAGTCAATATAGACACCCGGATTTTAAATCCACTGTCTTTCGTTTTTGTTTTCCTTCGGTAGTAGCTAAATTCTCAAGGCTGGCGTGAAAGTTTATAGTCGTCCACTTTAAATCATAAATCCTTGTCAAATGTGCCTTTATGGTATAAAACAGCCATTAAATGGGTAATAAGAACATCAATTCACATCAACTATTGATTTCCTTTATAAACAATAATTATATTTTGGGTCTTCACCAATAATTTGATTATTGTTTAACTTTACAAAAAATAGAAATTTTAATCAAAAAAATATTTTCCCCATATTTTCCAAATCTGAATGAATATTATGCTCGTGGGATTCAGTATTGTGCTTACAGTCAAGAGAAGTGCTATTTCATTCAAAATATCACTATATGGGTGAAGCCTGTTTCATATATCATTCATTTGTGATAGTTAATTATATAGCATAAAATTCTTAGCCTCATTGAATATTCTCGTAATATTTAATATCATTTCATTCAATTTTTAAAAATATACTTTTAAAGGTATATTTAAAAAATTATTCTAAATTGATAGATTTATAAAATTCTTAAATAAAAATATTTTTTTCACTTAACATATCTTGATAAATAAAAAAAGAGTTTACATTTTCCATTTAATTCTTTTGCAATATATCATTTTTTCTTACTTGGAATTTAATTAAAATATCATAATATAAAAAGAGTTACCGGTAAAATTATCATTTAATTTTATACATATTATTCGTTGCTAATTTTAGCTATGGTTAATCACCTTCTTTAAAATAAATGAATGAATTTTTATAAAAAGAGTAAATTGTCTTCGAAAATATTTAAAAGTATTATTGAAAGCAAACATAAATATTCAAAGTCATAGAACGCCTTTAAATTTTACAAAACATAATTAAAAATTTTTTGTGGTAGATCTTAGCATTTCCTCTGAATCATATTTCAATAAAAATGCACTTTAGAAACAAATCAAAAAAAAGTTACAAAACCGAAAGCTAGGTTATAAAAAAATAAGAGTGTAGGGAAAAGAAAAACGATCCCCACCAAGAACATCAATTCAAATTGAACCATGTCAATTAGAACTCCACACACACACATACACACAATTCGCGGAAATCCTCACCATTTATTAATATTTTGATTGGTACGTCTCTCGCATATTTTGGTATCTACATCACGTGGTTTCTGCGAAGGCGATTTTCTTCGATTTTTCTTCGACTCTAGTTCTATTTCTCAAGGCTGAGGCTATTTGGGGCACTTTGCCATCGTTTTTATCGCCTCTTTTCTTCTATCCTAGTAAGTAATGGTGGTACAGGGAACTGTTTTAAGGCCCTGTTTTCCACACTTTTCCACTATAGGCACCGTTCCTCTTCCTCTTTTTTTATTTTGGAAGTATTTTATTATTTCCTTCTTTTTTGTTACTCACCCATTTACGCTTTCTTCTTCTAAAGCTTTCGATCATTAAGACTCGTCAAAACGGGTCTGAAGAAGGCAGCCGTCGCAGTAAAACTTCTTGAAGTAAAGTGCCAGAGTTCTTCTATATCTTTTAATTTTAGAAAAAGGGAACAGTAACTTAATAGGAAGAGGAAAAACTGGGACACAATGCCAATAGCTTTAAGAAATGGTACTATGAACACTAGCCTGAATAATCATGGGCTGAAATATAGTACTTTTTGAAATTTGAGTTCTTGAAGAAAATTGTACTTCTTGTTTGGTAATGAAGAACTACAATTCTAACTTCTACAGTAGCAATTGATATTTTCTATGAGTTTACTTTCATAAATTTATAAATACCATATGTACTCATACTCAAACATGAATCAGTCTCTCATCCTTCAATTATATTTATTTATTTACATAGAAATTATGTAGTATATAGGCATTCTGGAAGAAACTTTTTGAATTTCTCAATACGAATATCTGTGGCAAAATAATGTAAGGTCAAAAAATATGATCTTATTACTTTCAAAGGGTATTTAAATATTATTATACTTGTTATAACAATACACAGAAAAAATGATATTTAAATTAAGTTATAAGGAAATAGTCACTAACATTTAAAGCTATTTCTTTGGTCATTATAGCTATTTACTATCATTTTACAAATTATTCTTAATCTATATCATTCGTTAACTAAAACTGAAAGAGCATCTTAACAGCCAGCAAACACTCTTCATGGATAACCCAAAATGAATGTTTCCTCAATTGAAGAATCACATTGTCATGCATATCTAGTGACTCTTATGAGATTTGGAATGAATAATAGGCACCTGCAAATTAACGAGATAATTGTTGATGAATGTGTGAAAATTGCTGAGTTTTAAGTAATCGCTTTTATAAAAATCAAAAAGTGTTTTTACAATTTTACAAATGTTTCTTTTCATTATCGAAAAACACATATGTAACATTTGATTTAATAATAAAAGTTTTCCAAATCTCTTGGATATATTCTTTCAAACTTTAGAAAAATATTTTAAAAAAATAAAACTAGCATGTGATAAGTTGGATGCGTGCAATGAATACAATTAAATGCCTAAGAAATTATTTTTTATATATAATGCTGTAAAGGATCTTGGGTTAAAACACAAAAGAAACATTTTTTAAAATCTTAAAGTTCTTTTCAAAGTAGCCTCTTATTCAATTTCTTTATTGCAAATAAACTTCCTTGTAAAAATACTTTTTGTTCTAAAAAAATAAACAAAGATTTTGGTAATAAAAAATGCAACAATATCATCATAATCTTTGAATTTGATATCCATCGGATTAGAAAAAAGAGTATTGTTTTCTCTTCTTCTTACAGTTCTGTAAAAACCCGAAATACAAGCATTGTCGTTCTCGAAAATTAAATTCAAATAGATATTACGGCCTTTGGTACTCAAGACTACCAGATAGTTGCTGAGTTGGTATCTATTCATCTCATTTATCTAAAAGGAATTTATTTAATTAATTTTTTTAATTTAATGGTATAACCAATCTTTCTTTTATCATCTTAAAGGAACGCTTTCATACTTATAGAGAAATGAGTTTATCACTTAGTTACTAGAGCTTTTAATGATATTGATCATCTATCATTCAAATCAAATCTAACTTTTGTGCAGTAGCAGATTTAATTAATTTGAACATAATTTATTGCCATAACTTTGTTTCACATCAAAATGCACTTTTTTGTAAAACGAGCTCTCGTATTATGAAAATGGTATGATGTTTTGATAGAGATCAATGATAAAAATATGATCAATCTAAAATGGTATTAACAAGAAATGAGTTTTGACACTTTCAATAATAATTTCTTCTCTTTTTTATTTTATACTTAAATCCTCCTTTACTTTTATGGCTAAATATTATAAATTTCTTTTTTTTTCTATAACTATTAATAATGTTATGAAACGTTGTGCTGCTTCACATAACATATATAAATGAGAGGGATTGATAAAAAAAAGATTCTCTCTCTTGTTTACTTCTTATAATTAAATGGATTTATTAAAAAAGGAAATAATCTCAGAAAAAAGTGTGAATTGTGAGATAAAAAGGAGATGACTATTACTAATTTTTACTTGTTTTAATAAATCTGAATGCAAATTTAATTTTCGTTACTCTTTTTTTTATCAAAATAATTGCTGCTATGTTAATGAAAGAATAAAAAATACTGACAAATTAAGATACAAAGAACTTAGCAACAAGAAATGTTTTAATGAAATCAGCATCAAATAAGCTATTTATTTGTGAAAAGTATTAATTCTTTCATGAATTTCATGGTATATAGTCTCTCAGCAATCACTGATCAGATATTTTCAATTATATAAAAGTCTGAAGACCATACTTACCAGAACAGCAATCGAATACCAATTGTATGGAGGAAAGGCCGAACATGACGTGCAACATCACATATTGCACATCACTTTGTGACTTTATTGATGTTCTGCTGTCCTCAAAAATAAGACTCAACCTTAAAATATAAAAAATTACAGATTATCTTGTACTCAATGAATCCCATATCATTGCATCAGGTATAAGTCTTTTATACCTGATGAACTATATGAAAATCTAACTATATAAAAATCAACCAGACGATAAACATTCTTTTTTGATGCATCTAGAGACGTATATCTTCATCAGAATTCTGTATACTGTATCGGAATCGGAATTCCCATGAGAAGATGGCATTAGATGACTCCTGTATCCATATCTACATCAAAGTTGTAATTTGCTTCTATGCTACATTGTCAATCGGATACCATAGATAGTCTGTGTTTAACCAAAGTCGTTGCACTGGCAAATGAACTGTAAATAAATTCCTTTCTTGACCAATGATCCGTAATGTGGTTGTATGGTTTTGCAAGATTTACCTCCCAATAAGTCTGCCTTGTCAAATATCATCTATAATTAGGGATTAAGATAATGCATGCCGCTCTGTATGACCTTTAGCAAGCCATCGTTTCCATATTCTCATAATATTAGCCTGATTTCGACCACTGTGAGTGGCAATAACTTCCAGCCATAACCTATATTTTCTATAAACAACAATCCTGTTTTTATCGAATTCCGAAACTTGCTGAAAGACATTTCTTCTTATTTAAGGCATAAAGCGATTGGAGTTCTTTCAAAATAAAATATTCTGAAAGAACTCCAATCTTACAAAGCTACTTCGGAAGAAGAAATCCACTGCACAACGTCTTCTTCAGTAATTTAGTTATTTTTTCTATCTTCTACATCCTCTAGAAGCCCTGAAAAGCTAATTAATTTCGTTTACTTACTTGACATGACTACTTATAGAAGTACTTTATTGGAGTCAAAAATTCGGCTTGTTGCTCTCTGATCCAATAGAGATCCAATGGTGACCGCATCAGACACTGATTTATTGTTTCATAGTTCCTTGAAGACAAAAAAGAAGTCTACGGATGCTAATTTTAATTCTTTTATGCTACATCATGATCTTATTGGTCTGCTCATCAAGTAGTTGGAGAAATGCCGAATACGGAGTAAACTGAAAAAAAAAATACTTATTTCTAATAATCATGAAGAAATTGATCAAAATAAGTAAAAATATAAAAAGATATAGTAAGAAAAAGAAAATATTACCTGTTAATTCTACACACACTTGTGCTTTTAATCTACAACCTAGCCAGTGAATATTCTATTGCTAAAAAAAGAATGAAAATTTTGACAGCACATAAAGTCTACCTAATTTATAATTCAAATAAAAATAATTATTCCACAGAAATTTTTTAACGTACATTTTTTTATTATTCAAAATTAGAAACATTTGAAGATATTTGTTGGTAGTTTTATATTTACAAATTATAAATATGTATTATATTGATGCATTGAGCTTCCTTTACACATAATCTACGAAATGCTTTTTCTCATAGTTTGTGAAACATACTTCACAAACGAATATTTTCACGCAGACATTAATATTACAGCTCATTAATATTATTAGAAGATAATTAGAGTAAAGTGATAAGTACATTAATTAATAAAATAATATTAAGTTCTTTGTATATAAGAATGCATTACTTAAATATCTTATATACTTTACATTACCGCAAAAAAATAATAATTTTAAAAATAAAAAATTCTAATATTATTACATAACATTTGAAAAATAAAACTATATACCTTAAAATATAAAACTAAATAATAAAATTCCTAATATCTTTAGGAACATTCAACACTAGCTATAATGCTGGCGTATGTCTAGTGAAATTCTAAAGGCATAATTTACCACAACAATACTTTTATACCTTTATGATATGAAATATGTGAAGAAGACCTCTCATTATTTCATCAGATAAAACAATTAACCTAAGATTAATATTTATTTTCGAACAATCCTGAGATAAATCTAAAATTAAACATGCATATGTTATGTTGTGTGTTTAGGTTTTCATATTAAAATTTCTAGTGTAAATATTTCGTTTAATTTTGATTGAAATGTTTGCTTTCAAATTATCATTTTAAGAGTTATTGTTCGTGGAAGTGTTTTTATTTATGAAATTTAAGAAAGATTTCTGAGAATACAATGCCAAAGATTAGTAAAATGGAGTTTGGTTTGGAAAGATGTCACTCTCGTGAGCACAAGGTAATTGGTCTGATGTTTGAACCAATAGAAGATTGTTTTACAGTGGAAATTTGTTCATACTCTATTTATAAAAACTCTCTAGAGTCAATTCCCGTCCAATTGGAGACGTGGAAAAGAAGTGTCAACTCATATCATTATCTCGTTCCTTAATAATGATTAAAAATTATGAGTCAGTCAACAGTCAACGAAAAAAATGCACAGC
>JAPDSC010081028.1:0-10790 GCA_026290005.1 Latrodectus geometricus | reverse complement strand
TGCTACGAGATCTAACATTTCTGGCTTGAAGTGCTTCAACAAGCCTTTATATTTTGTTTTATTAGAACAATATGTCTGCTAATACTAATACGACTATCTTCTACTTGCTAACTCTCAGTAAAAAAAAAAACTTAATGACATTTACATTCATTATAATAAAATATTTCTCTCTCGGATATATTGCGTTTGACACTGTTTACTTTAGCTTTCATTTGAGTTCTATATTATCATGAAAGAAACATATCAGTTCAGCTGTTGATATACGTTACCCGAGATCTAATCTGCTAAGCCGTTTAGCCAGTACCATATGGAGCCCAACACAAGATGTTTTATGTACTCAAGACAAGAAATATAAGTATAAAATTCAACCTATTGTTGAATAAGGAAATAAGGTTTTTATAAATGCCTTATTTTCTGTTTGAAATAGGCTTACATTTTTCCAAAATAGCATATTGTGTTTAATCATGGGTGAGGCCAAATCAAACTCTATAATTGCAATGGAACTCGAAATTAATTTGGAACCATTGAGTGAAAGGAGCTAAAGAAGGGCCTTAAACTTTGTTGAAATGACCTTTTGAAAAAGAAACAACTTCCTAAATTATTATAAGTTTCAAATAAGAGATCAAAACTCATAAATATTTCCTTTCAGCAGTTCAAGATCTTTATGATATTCACGATATTGCTACAACAAATTGTCAAGAGATTTCCCTCAGGATTTTAAACTATGTTGAGCTAGGTGATGTTAGAGAGCCAACAGGATCTGGTACGGAATTTTGACAAGTGATTTTTTAAACAGGCTTACTTAAAAATCACTACTCTTTCTACTTTAAATTGCAGTTGTCCTCTTGACAAAGGACTCCACATATACGTGGATGCTATAAAAACACGCTAGTGCCCAAGCAACGTTTCATTATTTTCCTGTTGGGGAACATTATGACAATATTAATGATGATACAGTGGTAATATCATTTTCTTTGATAAATTAAACAGTGATTCTGAACACAATATTAAGTTTGTTATTGATTCTCAAGTTGCTATTTTATTCCATAAAATAAAGGTATAGAAAAGGTGAATGGCTCAATATGTTGAATGTAGTTATTTGAGTTTCAAATTTCTAGGAAAAGCATTACTCTACTAAGGATTCCTAGCCATTGTGACATTTTTGGAAAGGCGCAGGCTGATAGGCTTGCTAAAGCAGGATCTCTCTTTCACAACTAGGTTCTCCTCTACGTCTACTTTCTATCAAAAGAATCTTTTACAGTAAATTAAAAAATTAACAGAGCTTCCGTGTATAGTGATGCAAATGTATAGGTAAGAGCTGGAGTATTGTACTCAACAAAAGTTATAGAATAATTCCCTGACACGATTGGTTGGTGTTGCTTTCTTTCGTTTGAATTAAGGATGATTCTTTTTAGAGGATTTACATCTTATTGGAATCAAAGATTTGGTCTGTTGCTCTCTGTGCCAATAACGTGATATGGATGATGACAATCTCAGGCTTTTGCCGTATTATACATTTTTTTAAAATTAATTCTATGAATTCTAAGTTTATTTCTTTTCATACTTTCTCATAACTTTATTTAACTGTTCGTGTTCTAATGCCAAAGATCCGAAAATGGGCTTAGGATAAATACAGTGTTTAAGAGTGTATATATTTTATACTTAACAGTAGGCATTTAAAATCTGTCCATGAAAGATAAATGGTAATGGTACAAGAAGAAATGAATATTAATTTAGAGCTCAAAAAAGGAAGGATTATGTATGCTCTAATCCAAAAATTTAATATTTTCGTTACAGACATTAATGGCATGCATTTTTCTTTGGGGTTGTATAACGAAGACTCAAAAAAGGGAAATGGCTTAGTTTTAAATTTAATTCTGAAGTAAATTACAATACAAATGAAAATCTAACGAAACATTTAAGTCAAAAATAACTTTATAAAAATTTAACTTATCTTAGAAAATAACAAAATGATTATATGATTTGGCAATAACTTAACATTCAAAATTCTGATAAATATGTTGATTAAAAATATAGAATAACGAATATCCCTTCAAAGTATGCTTCCATGTTTGTTTAATGCACTATTTTTGGTATATCTATACATTGACATATAATAAGGTTTTAAAATGTTTATCTTTACCAAATATAAAATTTTTTCAGTATAATGAATTATTCATTTTTTTAAAAAAAAAATAATTCTAAGTTATTAAAGTTGGCTATAATTTTTCATTTAAATATTTCTCTAACGTGATTCTCTGAATTCCGTTTAAATGTGTAGCTAATGATTTATTAGAATATAGTGATTATTTAAATAAAAATCTTTAATTATTGTCTTAAATAAATTTTAAAATTTCTGTATACGTGTCTGAACAATTTAAAGTACATCCATATAATAAGATATTTTATTCTAGTTAATAAAACTTTAAACGGTATTATGTTGAAGTCTCTTGACCTTAGTTAAAAGCAGAGCACCACTGATTATATGAATACTCATTTTTACTTAACATAATTAATAAATCGTTTTAATTAATGTATGCCATGTTTGCTTCTTAGCTATAAACTAATGAATTCGCATGAAACCAGAATGTCCTCTAATCTATTTAAGAGAAAGCAAGTTGTGATTTAATTACTGCAATACTCTGAAGAATGTTTAAACTCATTTTTACATATAATATTTCTATCTAACTGTACTTAGAGACAAGATAAATTCGTTTAGAATAATCGGGTTTATATAAAATAATCTCCTCTTTCTGGAAAGAGGCGAGACTTTAATTTAATAAACTTCCATCTTTCTAGGTCACTTCATTAGAATGATTCAAGCAAAAAAATACAGCAGCAATTTTTACCTGAAATAAAAAAGATATACAATCTCTTAAAAGAGCTTAAAATATTTTCAGTATTAATAATTATTTTCCATTATAAGTTATTTGATAAACATTATTGGGAGTTATGCATGTCCTATTTCTTACTTTATATAAATGATTCGGTTGTTTATATATTGTATATTTTCAATATATTTTCAAAATTTCCCTCTCATATTTTTTTCGTAAAATTTTCTTTAAAATTGGATAAATTTCTTATTATGTAATTTACAATGAATAGACTATTTATTTAAATTTTATTTCATCGGATAAAAGTTATTTGCTACAAGTTTTTAACATTCCTATCAAGGTCATTAATATAATTAAATATGTAAAATGAAATATAGGTGTTATTAAAGTAAAATAATAAATACATTTGATGGTTTGTTTACATGTTTACATGTCCATGAATGTTTAATAAATTCTAACTTTATATGTTAAACTTATTTATGAAATCTACTGGTCAATTAAGTACAAATATTTTTATTATTTAATCGAACATTATTCCGTTCCTAAGTATAATGATAGTATTATTTTCTTATTATTCATTAGTCCAAGACTAAGGAAGAATAAAACAAAATACCTTTGTAGAATTGATGATTTTGGCAAAGAACTCTTCTCTATTCTCATCTAAAATTGCATCACTTCTAAAAGTGTTTTCTCTATATTAGAATTACATTTACATTTTTAAAATAAATGAAAATTATAACTTGAAATTTGTATAATCTGAATGAAACTCAATTTTTTATATTTCAATTAAATCTAAAAATGATAATTTTTTCAACAAAATACATAAAACCACTTATGCCAGTTTTTGTTCAGTTATTAGAATTATAGATTACCATATATTTAGAAATCACTCTGCCAAAAGAATAAATACGAATATTAAAAGAGTAATTTTGAAGGACTGCGAAGATGAAATTCCATCCTTTAAAGATTAATATATATTTGATGAGACTTATGTAAACATCAGGAACACGTTTCACTTTCCCCTCTAATATTCTTCCCAGTGAAAATATTCTTAAACTGTCGAAAATTTTTTGAAGAATATTGGCTTATATATTTTGTGAGAGGAGTAATAACTTGGTGCATTGATTTGCATATTGATTTTGAAATGCTATTCTAAAAATACGTCTGGTATGTTTTTTATTGTATGATTTTACGCAAGAAGAGAAACAAACTAAACTTCATTTTAAGATGAAATGTTAAAGACTGTGTCCTAAAAAATTACGTGAAAATATTCCATGCCGATTATACTTTAGAAGGTAGCAGAATATTGATTTTCTTTACATTGATACATATCTGATTGTTAATATCAGTATTTGAAACATACATATTTCATGCTAAAAATGTTAAATCAGAATTAATAGTTTAAGCTTTTTTTTTATAAAGCCTGTCATCAGTTTTTACAATCCTTACAATGATAAGATTAAAAGAAATTTGTAGTTGTTGTTTTTTTTTACTCCAATCATAAATATGAAAAAGTTGTGTTTTAAGAGATATTGATGCAGTAATATAAAATTATAATAATATACTGTATATGTGAAATTGTGGTGTCTAAAACCTATTATTTAAAAACAAGAATATTGAAAATATAAATTGTATTCTTTTTCTGACTGTTATCAATTTAAAAATTGTATATTATTTTAATCATTAGATATCTATGATTGAAAATGTTCTAATATATTAAGTTTGGTGTAACCAATGTAACCAAGCAAGTGTTTTGTGCTAAAAGTTTTGTCTTTTCTAAGCATACAAATGTGTAAAATTAAGTTTGATTTTGGAAGCATTTGTATTCAACTTTAGTTCCTAGAAAATTCCTTTTACTGTTTTTCTTTTCGAACTTCATTGATTTAAGGGATTCAATTGAAAATAAAGGTTGAAAAGAAAATTTTATTTTACCAAACACACTTACATTAGCATATGTCACATTTCTTCATATTATAAAACAATAAATGTTCCTTTTACCTGACATCTAAATTTCAAGGGATTTGTTTGACTGAAAATGAATATAAAAATTTTTTAATCTGAAACTGCTTGAAATTTTATGAAATATTTTCATTAGGGAAAAATTTTTCCATCATTTTTGTGAACTATTTTAAGGGTTTTTTATTCACAGTAAAATAATTTTCCTATTTCATGTATCCTATTTATATAAGAGTTATTTGTTATCTGTTAAGAAAAATTATTATAGTTTTTAATAAAAGGACATTATGGTAAATTATTTTAATGTTAAATTTCAATATGATAGGTTCTGTCACGTGGGATAGTAAAAAACGTCAATTTTATTTCAATTATGATCCGTATTGAAAGTAACAAAATTCCTTATATTTTGTTCAATCGTTATCTACTATAAAAATAAAAAGCTCTTATTGTTATACATAGCTCTTATATTTTTTCTACTTAAAAGAGGTAAAGGTAATGCCTATGTGTCTATTTAAAATATAAAAATGTGAAATTTTTTTTTTACCAGTTCAAAAGCATTATTTTAAAAATAAAATATAATATTAATTTTATATGAGAATCAATGAAAATTTAGTTTAAAATGCAGTAAAATTCATTTAATGCAATTTGTAAGTTAGTTACACTTACTAATGAGAATATCAAATAAATTTGGAAAAAATATGTACAGAGAAAGTGATTGAAATTTAATCATCAATTTATATAAATTTTTAAGTCGGTTTATTTTCAGAAAATACTTGTTCATGATGCAAGGTCTGATTGATATAAAACTTAAATAATATGTATTAATCCTGCTCTTTTATTTTTATTTAAGCTGTAAATATGAAATAAATAAAATTCTAGAATTGAAAAATTTAATTGAAAATAAATTATAGATTTATGGAAGAATTTATTACTCCATATAAGAAAACCTTTTGTAATAATATAACTTGGTATTTAGTTTTTAAGAAATTTATGTAATTCGTAGAAATAAGAAGTTAGATGATAAATGTTAAAATTATAAGAAGTATTTTAACATCTAAAGTTTCAATCATTGCTTCAATACTGATTTTTTTTTTTACAATGAATAACAAGAAGTTATTTTAATATCGGTAGCAGTTTCGTTATCCACAAATGACTTCATAAAAACAGTATCAGCATTGACGCTTCTAATAAATGAAATAATGGGTGCATGTTTAACTTGTCAATGGAATAAAAAAAATGTGTAATTTTAAAAAAAGATATTTTGAGAACATAGTTTGAAATCCTTAAAATATTAGAATTTCTGTGTGTAAAAATATAAAAATAGCTTGTATATTTAAACCACGTATAAACAGAAAAACTAAACTCCAGGTTATGAGATAAGAATTTCTTAAACACGATTATGTAAGGTAAATTACAATTCTATTAAGCCATATTATATGATAATATTAAAGTGGAAAAGTTGCAAAAACCTTCTAAATGTGTTTATTTATCAAAAGCAGCAGTTTATAAATTGTATAAAAAAATTAGAAGATTGTATGAAGGTCATCGAGGTTAATGTGTGATCTGGTAGACCAATTTCTTCCATAAATGATTGATTAAGAATGCTTAAAGACATATAACATCTCTTTAGATGTTCTTAGAAATTACATCATCTCTAAAAATATTTTCACAAAACAATTTCTTAAAAGAATACATTATTACAGAAGTTGAATCTTGGGCATTTACTCTGAATTTAGACATTGGCTCTTGAAAGTTATAGAAAAGTTAAAGGTTCCATGAAGAAATTGATCAATATTCAATTTAATAGTGGCTGTTATAATTGATTGACATAATGAATACTGGTCAGACTGTGTAGAAAGGGTGTTATTTTAGTTTTTATGAAATAATTGAAGAGATGGCTCTAATCTAAAATGGCAGGAAATCGTATATGTTTTACGTTAGAATGATCCTTATCAATAAACTGCAGTTATTATCAATCACATTCAGCAAAAAAAAAATCAACAAATACGGTTAAAATAGTTGTTCGGTATTATTTAATATGTCACCATGTTATTTTTGTTTTTATTACCACTGTCTATATTATTTCATTTTGATTGTGTCTACTAATACGAGGAATTTTTTACGAGTTCTAAAAGGTTTTCACAAAATAAATTTTAATTCCTTGTACTGTTGTTCAAAGAAATTGTTAGAATTATTGTTTTTAAGTCATTGGAGTTTGTTTTGATATAAAATTTGATTAATAAATGTTTACTCCTTTGTTATATACCATCAAACACTTTGTTGACGAAAATGTTGATTGAAATTTTCAAATGTGTTTAGTAAATTACCACACGAGTGAATATTGTTCCTCTAGAAACGACGATAATCTGTTTGTTCTTAGAGGACGATGAATTTTAGTGATTGGTTTTAGTAATATCAATGGGGTAGTAAATAACTTTGTGTGTAGGCATGTATTCTATTATACAAAATAATATTCTTTAACTATTTTGTGATTTTCCGATACTAATTTAGATGTATAATGCTAGTTTAAAAGAATGAGCAGAAAAATGACGAATATTTTCTGATAATTTATAAATACTTCTTCTGTATGGAATTAAAAATTAAAATCTTTTTGTATTCAGAAGCATAATTTTAATTTTCTACTATATTAAAATACCCGCAATCCATAAATTAAAATATGTGAATATCCAAATATCCATTTATCTCAGTAGGTAGTTAATCAATTGTAGTTAGTAAATGATTTTAAAATATTTTATAGAAATATTTTTAAACATGTAAAAATAAACATGAATAAAGTTTGAATATTGTATTTAATATTGAATTAAGTGATTTAAAAGAATTAGTAAACAATACGTTTACTAATTATTATACCAATTTTTACAAATGATTACGATGCAAAAATTTACTTAAAAATATTTAATTCAGTTTTTAATTTGATGTGTCTAAGCAAGATAGTAAAGTAAGGTTGTTTTTTCTGAATGTCCTCAATGTATATGTTTATTCTTTGCTTATTAAAACAATTTAACTAAATACTGTTGATCCATACATTAATTATTTTCACAAGTTTAGTATTACTAGTTCTTTTTAGTGAATCAATACAAAAAATATAATATATGTTAATACTGAATAAAGCAAAGGTTCATCCACAAAAGAATTATGATAACATTCCTTATTTACTATCATTACTCGATAACCCTTCTAAGTTTCTGTAATTGAGATAAAACATTGAACAAAAATTAAATAAGGATAACCACAAAGACAGTCTTGTGTAAAATTGTAAGAGGATCAATATGGGAGTTGAAAACTTCAACACAATAAAGGTTATTTCATTAAAAACATGGAAGTGAGATCCCTAATAAACTAGAAATTAAATTGTTTCTCCTTAATTGCTCCGTGTATTCTTGAATAATATTCTCCTTTAGTAATCCTATACACATTGATTTCATATTCATCGATAAATAAACTTCAGCTACAATACTCCAGAAAATGATTTTGAACTATAATAGAATATACCTCTTTGTAATTAAATTAATGCTCAAACTTGATTATATAATATTTTTAAGGTATGGCAAGAACTTTACGAATTGTCTCTTTCTTGCTGAACCAAATAACTTTTAATAGAAGCTAAAAAGAAAAAAAAGATAAAAGAAAATCTGCAGTAAGCAATCAGAATAAAAGGCTAATACACACAACTTAAAACTATTATTGTTTAATTACATGTAAATATTAGCATAATTTCTGTCAACTACAGCCCTCAGGAAAATTGTTATGTGATATAATTTTAAATATTAATAAGTATAATCAAGATTAATTTCTGTGTACTTTCAAATTATTTAAGGTTATATTAAAATAACTGTTAAACATGAATTTTATAATTTTCATAATGCTTTTTAAGCACTTCAACTAATTACTAGAAAGTATTAGATTTCTAATACGAATATTATTTTTTAACGTAAGCAGAATTTGTTTCAATAATCAGAGTTAAAGTGACATGGGTTTATATCGATTGTCAAAACATTTCTCGAGACATCTTAGACTTAGACTACGTTTTAAAGACTACGTTTTAAAGGCTTAGACTACATTTTAAAGACTTAGACTACGTTTTAAAGACTACGTTATTATAAATATTACTAGTTCAAAACGTATCTAAAAATATTTACTGAAATATTTAAAGGTTTTGTATAATATATAAATATTTTACAATAACAAAATAATTTTACATATAATGTGTGTTTATTAAGTTACAAATATATAACTTTTTTATTTTAATGATCATGTGGGTATTAAAAAATAATTATTTTGATATTAAAAATTAAAATTAGAAATTATTTTAGTGAAGAAATTAAAAAATATTCCAATTTATTAAAAATATTACAAAATATACGGTATAAAATTGAATATATCCATAAATTTTGCAAACAATTATTTTGTACAGCTCTTACAAGATTTGACGTAAAATACTACAATTTTTAAAAACCATATGAGATAAATATTTTTATACAATTAAAATTGTGATGTGTTAATGTACAGTGAAAAAATATCAATTACTTTCAATAAATAATCGAAAATAAAAAGGAATTTAAAAGAAAACATAAAAGAATACCAAGTACATACATGTTTTCAATAATATTTCTTAACTTTCACTTTTCATTTCAGAAAAGTTTGGGAAAAGCATTTTGAAGCAGCTTGCAATAAACTGCACAAAAAAGAGTATTTGTGAAAAGTTTTTAAAGAATGGTATTTCAGAATTAGTTATTTTAGGTAATGTTGAGACGACATAAGACATCAAAAGTTTAATTTCCTTTATTTGTTAAGAGAAGAAATTTAAAGATTTCTTATGCAAATTAAAATATTTTTGTTAGTAGAAATATTTATATATCTGAATTATGGTAAATGATATTTACCATAATTCAGATTGATTTACAAAATATCCTTATTAGTATATTGTTCCAAATTACATTTTAAAAATAAAAATTATGGAAGTAATGAATTTTACTACTTTAGACACAATAATTAGGTATTATTAATAAAGCAATAATAATAAAAGTATAGCACTTTTCGTTTAAGTATCTAAAAACATTTCATACAGTTTTATTTATTTTTATTTGCAGTATCAATACTGTATTACTTATTTTATTTACAGTATCATAACTCCACTGCTTATAAAATTTGAGATATAAATGTAATCCTTGTTGATAAAAGGACAAAACTGAAAGCTAAAGTATGAGTTTTTAACTTTTAAAATTATAAAATTGGTATGCACACATATTAAATTATACAACTGTAAATATATTTTAAGCATGCATGTATTGAGATATAAATAAAAATAGAATTACAAACTCATTAATTTTTTCATTTAAAGAAATATATTTTCAACAAATCATAATATCACTTAAAATGAACTTGCTTGTATATCCTATTGTAATGTATTTCTAATACGGTAATTCTAATTTTGATAACTCTTATCTTATTAGAAAGTGTCATTAGAATAAGTTAAGTACTTTTATGCTTTCGAATTAATCACGTACTTTAAAATTTATTGAAACGTTGTTTAAAAAATGAAAAACGATTTATTTTTATCGTTTGTATTTTAATATAATTTTCAATAAAAACAAACTTTTCGAGTTTATTGAATAGCATGTATTTTAAATTTCTAAAACTTGAAACGGGAATTACTTACAGATGAGATGCATAAATATTATTTCTCCTTCAAGATCATATAATTAAAAACACGTATTAAAATTGTTTTTTGTGCAAACAAATAAATATGATATGTTTAAGAAAATATTTTTTTCTCTTTATTCCAATTAATAAAAATGAGTTTTGTAACGCATTTACTAATATACTAAAAATAAAATAAAACTTTAATAATCAATAATGTTTATCAATAATGTTTTTAATACATATGTTTATTATAATTCATTTACTAATGATCCGGTGCTAGATTACAATTTAAAATTAATCTTAGAAGAAAGTGAATTATTTAAGTTTTGATATATA
>JAPDSC010081026.1:0-31722 GCA_026290005.1 Latrodectus geometricus | reverse complement strand
GGATTCGAACCCACGAACAGTTGAATTGAAAACCAGCCCCCTTTCAAAAAATAATTCCACTACAATTTATTAAATCTCTTCTAAAATAATTGTTTAAAACAACCTCTTTTAGCACCCACTTTTAAGAGCAATATTACCCACACATATTTCATAAAATAATAAATAATATAATAATGGCATTATTTTATAATAATTTTTTATTATATATTTTATTGCAACAGTCTTCTCAATCCCACTGTAAAAAAAATTCTTGATAAAAATAGTAAAAGTGTAAAATAGTAGAAGTCCAGTTCCAGCAGCTGTATACGAATTCTAGAACTGAAGTTCCTTATCACGGACCAGACAAGCAAGACATTTCTTATATATTAAGGACAAAGTCAAAAACGTTTTTCCAAAGAGGTTATAAATCTATATACTTGTGAAATATTTTAAGCATTTAAAGGTAACAAATATTAGGTTGGGGAAAAAAGAAATCCATTATTTTTAAGTGAACTTTTTGTAACTTCTTTCAGATTCACTTTGTAAAAAGGTTCCAAAACAGCTTTCATGTAGATTTTTAGGTTTTGCGCGAAACTACGACTGCTGACATGCTGTCAACTTTGATCATTTTTCATATTTTATAGACATTTTCAACGATGCTGTATCCACATGCGAGGCGCATCTCTAACATCAAAAATACCCGAACGGAATCGACGAAACAAAAATTGTACGTAACTGGTTGTTACAGTTTTATCCCCTGAACTAAAAACCGGAGTACCCGGGATAGGGGTAGGGAAAGATTTTTCAGCAGGGTTCAGTTCTGTACGAGATAAAATATTTGAAGACGTATTACCAAAGGATATTTTACATATATTTACTTGATTGATAATGTATTAAAAATATCATTTTTTTTAATAATTTTATCTTTAAAGATTATTTTCTTATTTTTAACCAAATTAGGTTCTGTATCTAATCAAATGTAAAAAAAAAAAAAAAAAAAAAAAAAAACCATATAAATTTTACTTTTAAAAACGCATGTTTAATATTTTAAATGGAATATTAAAAATCCAAAAATTTCATTTTGTTCAAAATATACTTACTATGAATGCTGAAAAACAAAATTTCATATGAACTGGATTTTTTCTGTTTTATTTTGAATTGAGTAACCAGTAAAAATATCGTAAGTTATCTTAAGATTCTTTTCTGAATCAAAAATGTCTTAAACTGATATGCCACTCTTCTTTTTTTTCTTTCCTTTTCTTATCAGTTTAACGCAAATTTAGCACAATTACAAATAATTGCGCATGATGTGGGAATTGAACTCACAAAAAAGGTTTATTAGTCCTTTAGTTTTTTGAAGATAATATTTTCTTGTCTAATACTTGTCTTTATATACATAACACAGCTAAATATAAGAATATCATTAAAAATATTCAAATTTCACATACGTGAGTTATCGCATTTTATAATATTTTTTTAAGAATTATCATGTTTAAACAGTAATTGTAAGCCACTAATAACAAAAAATAATAAAATTATTAATTATTAAAAATAAATTGAAATTTATCAAAATTGTAATTCATTTTTAATAATTAATTTCTTAAAATAATAAAATATTGTGAAATAGTTTATTCTAATAACTAACATTTTTTAAATCAAAATAACCAGTTTTAAAATAAAATTTTACAATTTCAAAAAAAAATATATATAAATATGTGTTTCAATTATCTAAATTATTTTTCCCTTTTCAATTTAACATTATGTACGTTACTTAAATGAAATTGAATTTTTTTTATATTATTTTTATATATTCAGTCAAAAACAGAATAATTTTTTAAACAAATTCTAAAGAAATGTTTAAAAAACAAACAAAGAGAAATTTAAATATCATGATCCATAATACATTAGATTAGTCGTTACTGCTTAATATATTTTTTATCATCGATGACAAAAAAATGCTACAAAACTATTTCAATTATAAATGTATGTTATCAAAAAAATAATAAATTATTTATCTGTAATAAACAAAGCATATATATATGTATAAACTATTGTTAAGCAACTAAACGAACTCCACAATACACATCATTATTTATTTATTATTTCCTTCTTTTATATAAAATCAAGTTTTTGCCTTTGTAGAATTAAAATATGTCCTTTTCATTATTTTAGTGTGTATTTCAGTGTATTTTAAATATAATTTGCGATAATCAAATTTAAGTGTAATAATATAATTAAATATATACATAGTTATTTTAAATTTTTCGTAATTTATGTGCTTTTATTTATTTATATCTTCATGAAGGCTAGTAATTGATTTTCTAATTGAGAATGTATGAATATATATATAAATGCTTATGTTATCAAAGGATAGACCAATTTAAGTTCTCTGTTAAATGACATTGAAGTCAAAGAATGAATGATTTTTAAAAAGAAAGTAATTTTATATCGTCTTCAGGCAAATGCCAGACTTCAGCCTCAGAACCACCAGAAGCTCACACCCTTCATCAACACGGGTTCATGGGCTAGTCTACTGACCAAGTGGGGATGAGACAAATAGAAGTATGCACACAAACACACAAATATATATATATATATATATATATATATATATATATATATATATATATATATATATATATATATATATATATTATGTAGAACGTCTTTTTTGTCTCCTCTTCCAACGTGTTCAGAGTTAAATCTGACATTTTAATGTGATTGTTGACATTAAGTTTAGTTAAAAAGCATTCATTATTTTATCAATTCGGAATACAAACTCAAATCAAAAGGGAATACTAAAATATATATATTAGTTTGGGGAAAAAGTATTCCATTATTTTTTCGGTAGACGTCTGTAGTGATCGCTATCTCGTGAGGTATCTATCAAACAATTTCAGATTTGTGCTCGTTGGAAAGGTGACATTTGACACTAAAATATCCTCTTGCGGTTTTTTGTTTGATTCATTCAGTTACGAGTACAAGGTTTTAAAAATGGAAGACAACAAACAGAAAATTCGATGCATTTTCGTTTTTCTCTTGTAACGGTGAAAAAGATAGCCGGGTGGCTAAAATTGTGAAAGGTGTTTATCGTCCTCTATAAGACTGTAACAACCAGTTACGTACAATTTTTGTTTCGTCGATTTTGTTTCGGGTATTTTTGATGTTAGAGATGCACCTCGCATATGGACACAGCATCGTCGAAAATGTCTATAAAATATCAAAAATGATCGAAGTTAACCGCATGTCAGCAGTCGTAACGCGCAAGACCTAAAAATCTACATGAAAGCTGTTTTAAACCTTTTTACAAAGTGAATCCAAAAGAAGTTACATAAAGTTCACGTAAAAATAATGGATTTCTTTTCCCCAACCTAATATATATTTTAGAGAGAATCTAAAAATAGAATTATCTTATAGGTGTGAAATACTTCGACCAACAGGTTCGATTCTCCTGTATCATTCACATAACGATATTTCAATTGCTTTGTTGGACCTCCAGGCTTCCAATTTCCTCACTAACTTCGATATAACGATGCGTTAGTTTTTATTCCCACACAATTTTCCCTTTCTCATCCTGATTTTTGAGTGATACTCTGCTGTGGAAGTCACCGAAATTCAGGAAGAAGAAGAAGAGCAGCAAAGTGGAGGAAACTTCTTGCATCATGGCAAACAAGAAAAGTTGTTTGCGCTCTCCGCGGGGAGAGAGGTCCGCCTGTAATTCTCTCTTCACTGTCCGGCAGTAATCCCGTTAAAAGCATTTCATTTGTTGGTCAGTGACTCGGCCAATCAACAGTTACCGGCCGCAGCTTCTCCCTCGGGGACCTGCATCTGCTACGATGGGCCCCTCGGGGTCCCATTAACCTTCTCTAACGAGAGCCATTAATTACAGGCCCCCGCGATTACTGAAGGGCCCAGGCGTCTCAAGGGGCCCTCGCTGCTTATGTACCGAAACACTTAGGACTGCTCGTTGCTGCCTAGTTTAAACGAGTTAATAGAATTCCTCTCTAACTCTTTAATGGCTAATTTCATTAATGGTCATTCACTTGGACTACTTTTTTTTCGACTCGTTCGTTTTTGCGCCATCCCCCCCTTTCGGAAGCTCTCCCTGGGAGGCCGAATGAATGGATTTATTGGCTTCAAAGCAGGAAGGAAATCCATTCTACGTCAACTGAGGTAAATAGAAAGAATGAAAAAGCAATAATGCTCACTAAACATGCAACGTTATGCTTTGCATATACGTCGAAATGTACATTTTTTAAAAAGTTTCGTAAATTATGCAACTAAATTGCTTGAAATGAAGGGAACTGAACAACTGAAATAAATTTCATGTAAATGGGAAATAAATGTGTAGTGTAATATTTTACCAAATATATTACAGTAAAAAACAAGTACATTGCTCAGAAAAATTTCAGAAACTTAATCAGTTTTTGTCGAAATCATTCCATCTTATATTATTTTTGGACATGTTCAGCATATTGTCAGATAAGAAAAGTATTGACAGATTGATATGACAAGAGAGAAAACCTGGAAACCTTCCAAGCAATCCAATAATGTTTTTTTATGAAACAAACATTTAGTTGAAAGATTGGGTGCTAATGAAATCCGTCTGCAGCATTTCAATGAAATACTGACCTATTTAAGTGAAAGTTTAAAAATATACATAAGTCTTACTCTGTTATTTTGTTGTTGTTGTCGTGTGCCAGCCAGGCCGGCAATATGGGGTGCGCTGCTTCACTTTTCCAACTGAACCATATTTGGTGTGGAGTCCGACTTCCTCAGTACACACATGCCATAGGTACCCGTTTATAGGGTAGGCAACCATTCACACATAAAGAAAGGACAAAGACAAGAAAGAGGGAGAGAGAAAGTACATCCATGCCAGAGCCAGGATTCGAACCCAGGTCCCACCCACCTGTAGTCAGGTACGCTAACCATTAGACAGGTTAGGCGGCTGTTATTTTGTTAAATCTTTAAATATTATTTAATAAAAAAATAATTTTAAATGCTATTTTGATTAAAGTCAGAAGCATATCATATATATCAGGGGTAGGCAAACTTTCGGGATCCGGGGTCTACTCCAGATTTAAAAAATCGAAGCGGTCTACCAATGGCAGAGCTAAATTAACGTACATATTTATTTTCAGTAACAAGAAAAAAAATGATAAATTATGTAATTTTTCTAAAAAAACTTAATACTTACAAAATAAAAATTTATTGACGAAAATAATCAAAGTATTCATATACCAAAAACAGACCATCCTATTCACTTCGTTTAGTTGAAATTTGGCACTGTATATCTGTGACAAGTTTATCATATTGTGGCTGGAACGAGCTTATTGCAATACATAAACACGAAATTTAATGTTCATCTGTTAAATGTGACCCATGTTAGTTTTTTGTTCATGGTTCAAAAAGCAGATTCGTAAAAATACCTCGATCAAAAATATGATTTCAAATACAAAATCAATTTGTAACTATTTGGAAACGTTTCCTCAGAAATTTATTTCCAAAAATCAGTATAGCGAAATATGCTCTGGATTTAAGAAATATATCGCATCTTAATAATTTCTTCCTCGACCGTGACTGATGTGATATCTATTAAATGTCCTATTTTTTCAGATACTCCATCAATGTTGACATTTTCATTAAATGGAAATATCATAAAATCGAGTATTTCTTTCAACCGAATTAAGTCAGCGAATCTTCTTTTAAATTTTTCAAACAAAACAAGTCTGTGACAACAAGAGTGCACTAAGCGAAATCTTCGATGTTTCGGTTTGGATTATGGATGCACTCTTCCTCCATGTTTTTGAAGTTTCTGGATTCATGTTTTCTTAATTGAGATGCATACCTTTCTATAGTTTCTTTGAATGTTTTAATCGCTTTCATCATGTCCGTTTTAAGTTTTATATAAATCGTAAACCTTTAATCATAAATCTTTAAATCGTAAATCTTTGCACAGTTTGTTTTGGGTTTTAAAGCGTAGACTGTAGTAAATTTTATTTTAAGTAATTCATTGATTCTATGCCATAAGTCATAAATTAAATTGTTAGTATCCGAGAAAATTATCGGGATGGTCCCGTGGACTACCTAAAATGTCTTCGCGGTCTACCAATCGACCGCGGTCGACGTCTTGGCCACCCCTGATATATAGGTAATTTATTGCTGTATTTTGTATGCATTGTCAAAACGAAGGAAGAAATTTTAAAAGGAAATCCTTTAGCTGTCTCTTTCTTCGAATATCCATTCAAAACAATTTAGGACAGCATACAAATATTTAAAATTCATTGGGGGGGAAAAAAAAACCCGAAGAGGAAATAAGTTTACTCAACTATTTCTTTTATTATTGCATAAAGATTGTTGCAATAGCATACTCTTCTGTACCTATCTGGAATCTGTCAATTAGGTGGAAGTAGGCGTATAAGTCTTCGCCATTGAGGAACAACGACCCAGTAAAATACTTCCCTAGTACTTGACTTGCCATCCCCCAGAGGTATCATTTCATTTGGAAGACATTGCGACCACAACATCTTATTGAACGTTTCCCAGCCATCTTTAGTGGATGACGACTTATCTTCGGTTAAATCGGAATTCATTATGTTGCGATACTGAAAATGTCGCCTTTTCCAATCAAGCCTCTATGGCCACTCTATATATCTGTAATAAATATTCCTTCTTCAAACAAATATTGAACTGCATCATTCAAATAAATCGGTTTGTAAAACAACTGATTTCATTATAAATACTGCAAAATCATTCGATAACTCTCAACAAAAAATCTGCCAATGGAAATCTGTGCTTAAATTAACAGAAGAAGTTTCACATTTTTCAAAAATAATGATCTTTCCGTTACCGTGACTTAAAAAGGATATTTTATTTTCCCATTTTCGTTGAATAGGTTTCGGAAATTTTATTCAAGATCTATAAAAACCAGTTTGGTTTCTTTGTCACTCAATGGTCATTTTTTGCACACGAGGTCTAAAAAGACAATGTTTTATAGTATAAATTTAATTATGATTCACTACAAACATGATGTCACTGTGAGATTCAAACCTATGAATTGCTGAATTGAAGCCCAGGGCTCTAACTATTCGGCTGCTAGCTAAGAAAATATATAAATCCAGTCAGAAACCAGAGTTCTTTTTAAAATATCGAGTCAATTGTTAATTGGACAAGATCGATGCAATAATTAAGTCACATGATCCTTATTTGGTTTTCCTTCCTAATAAAATACTAAGTAATCTCGATCAATTCCCTAATATTTCATTTTAATCCTCTTAATTCCGAGGGTAAAAAGGACACCAGGGGGGGTGAGAAAAGTCTGCCTGTCGCGCAGGGAGCGTTCAGATCAGGCATCAATAATTGAAACGGGATCTACTAGCTAGGAAAATCTGGGAAGATCGTATCGAGGCAACCTCATTAAAGGGATGCATTAAAAAGCCACAAGCAATCTGTCGATTGCTCCATTGTTGATCCATGATTTACGTCAGATTGACCTTATTGGGGGTGGAGTAGTGTTACAAAAGGGTCCAGTTACCCCCATTGTAACGGATCCCGTTAGCCTGGCACTATGATGTCGTCAGGCACCCCCTCCTCCTACCTAACTACAGACCGGAAGTTGAAAGTTTGTAGCTGGGTGTTTGTCACCCGGATATTATTGATGGTGATCCAGACATGGGGTGGAGGGGTTCATCAATCTGTGGTAGCTGAGACGACCGGAAAATTGGCATATGGTCCTCATTCCAATTAGTGGTAGATGATATCGTGACCCTTTCATAGCATTTGGCGCCATCTTAATGTGGCGTTGGTAATTTTCGCCAAAGCTGGAAGATTTTTGATTTTATTAAGTTGTTTCGATATATTTAAAAATTTATTCTTTTTACAGAAAGTGTGTTTAGTAGTTTATTAAATAAATAAATACTTCATTCAAAGGTTAGAAATTTGAAAAAAATAATGCAAAAATTCTTACGAAATTCTTATTAATTTTGATTATATATTTTAAGGTTTATTTTAGTTTTATTTTCAATGTAAAAACATTTGTTGCTAAAACATTTTTTTTCATTTGTTTTGAATTTTTTATGTATATTTGATTCATTTAATTAAAATTTAGAATGGATAATATTAAACATTTGCAATAAATATTTTTTGAATGAGAGAGATATAAAACGATTAACTTAAAACTTCCTATCTTTATAGAAATAAATGAAAAAAAACATCAATGCAATTTACTTAAATGAATGAATTTTATTAAATATTAAAAATTTATTCTGTCTTAATAAGATTTTTTTATCTAATTTTAGATATTGATAAAATATAATATTTTTTTACATATCTTAATGCAACATATTTCACATAACATATTGCACATTCCTAATACATAATAAGTAGGTAAAATAAATAAAAAACCTGATTGTCAAAAAATATACTTGAGTATTGTAGTAAATACAAGTGGATGTTTACTGGTGAAAAGATTGGGAATTTCAAAAAGTGGACGATTTCTGGCTCATATATATATATATATATATATATATATATATATATATATTATAAAAAAGAAATGTGTGTACATGATACGCAATAGAAATAATTCCCAGATTATACAATTTTTTCAGTGTTTGAATAGTGATCCTTGACTGAGTTTTATATTTGCTTTTCTCAATACGGAATAAGGTAATTGAATAATGAAAACATTCATTATTCCTAAACAGAATAATGAATATTGTTGTTTACACATTCATTCATATACGCGCACACATTATTAAAGAACTCTCAATTTTTGTTACTTCAGATATAACGACAGAAATAAGCACATGTAATTAACTGTATATATATATATATATATATATATAATTATACTGCACCGTAATTATGTGTATTTCCTTGTAAACTAGATTCGTAAAACGCATCATTTTGAGGCCTTTAAAATTTTTTTGGGAAAATTATAAAAACTAATCGCATTTTCATATTATTTCTTGTACTGAGTTTTGTTTGTGGAACGCGATAAATATTAATTGAAGTATATTTTTTAAAAATATTTTAGAAATAATGAAATCCTCTCTGATTTCCACATGGATGAATCCTCATACCTTTTCTCTAGAGTTAAGCTTCCATTGGGCTCTATCACTCTATAATATTTTTAGTCAGTTTTATCCATTCAGAAACGGCAATAGTCAATAGAGAAACACGCTACCAACGAAACAATCCTAATCTGCAACAGCGTCAAGAAACAACCTGTGAACTGTAGTCAGGGATGCGGGCAATAAAGATCAAAATAATGTACTGAGATAGTATCGAACCATAAGACCTTATCGATATATACCTCACATTTTCATTTTCTTACCAGCAGTGTTTAATGATATTGCTTTTTAAGTAACTATTTTTTTTCTATAATTCGTCCATGCATCCTATAGACATATGATCGTAGAGATCGGTACATAAGAAATGTCTTCAAACCTGATGTTCAAAGAATTGAAAACACTCAATTTTATCTTAAAAACAAGTAGAGAATATGCATCTTCACGTTGTTTTTGGAAAATCGCCAATAATAAGCTAACTCGCCAAATTAGGCAACCGCTCTGGGTGGCGTATGAAAATGGTGACCAGCACCTTGCTGCTAACGAAGGACGGTAGGCGTGTAGCAGTGCTCCATCACCGTCATGCAGGGGAACACCTGTTTGTTCGGTGCGCCCTGCCTAATAAAACTTATTAGGCGAAAGGATGCTTTGTCACTGGTATCACATTCAGTCCTTTAGCAAACTCATTGCTGCAAGAAATTGGTGATTGAACGGAAATGTAATTGATTGTAATATTTTATTGCCCGATACATTTCTGAATGGTTTAATAAGTTCATGATTTGTTCATATAAAAAAATTTTAATGAAATACATAAGAATATTATGAAACTTGGCTAACATATGGAGTTAACATAATTCGTAATTTTAAGGAGAGAAAATGAATAAGAAAACAATTACTAAATTTAATGAATAATACCTTTTAGTAGTTTGCTTAAATAACACAAGAAATTTTCAAATTACTTCTCATATAATATTAAAAAAATTGCAAACTTTTGTTCTTGTTTTTGTTCAAATCCTATATTGTTCAATTCCTAACAATTGTAGCTAATAATTGTAATATTATAATAATTTATATATTATTATTGTCACATTATGTAGCTACATAATTATTACAAATAAAATAATATTGCTTTTTTATTTCTTTTTTTGTCAATTGCTGGCTAGGACAGCAATATGAGGTGCGCTTCTTCACTTTTCCAACTGAAACATAATATGGTGTGGAATCCGGCTTCCTCAGTACACACGCCATAGGTACCCATTTATATAGGGTGGGCAACCATTTATATTTTATTCATACAAGGAAAACGCAAAGATAGAAGAGATAGAAAGTACATCCATGTCCGAACCGGGATTCGAACCCCGGACTTCCTTATCCGCAATCAGGCATGCTGACAACTAAACAGGATGAGGCATTGTAATTCGGTGGAAACAATGAATAGAAATTTTCAATTTTTCCAAAAGTTAAAAGTTTGTATATCAATAATAATTTTTTTTTTGTCGAGTGCCAGCCAGATTGGCAGTATGGGTGCGCTGCTCCACTCTTTCAACTGAACCGCAATTGGGTGTGGAGTCCGACTTCCTCAGTACACACATGCCATAGGAACCCGTTTATAGGGTAGGCAACCATTCACAACCCATTCATACAAGGAAAGGACAAAGACAGTAGAGAGAGAGAAAGAGAAAGTACATCCATGCCCCGACTGGGATTCGAACGCAGACCTCCCTATCCACAACAATAATAATAATAAACATATACACATGTTTGTTTGAAGTATTTGATCATCTAGGCTTCTTTGAAGAAAGTGACCATACCACTTGAAAACGGTTAACACTACTTATTTTACTGAATGAAATCTATTTTTAAGCAGCCAAATAATTGGAAATTTCGCATGTTATGTATCTAATTTAAACTTGAATTATTTTTATAAGCTGTCATAAATATATGTTGTTCTGTAAATACTTATCTAAGCAACTTGAAAAATATGATTTCAGAAAAATACCATTGATAAAAACACAATACAAGCAAAATTTAACTATATGGAAACAAGAAAGCACATAATTGAAAAGATTGAAAACATTAATAAATTACATGAAAATTTACTCTCTCTTTTGATTTTATTATTAGTTTAATAAAACTCTGCAATTTAATGTTCAAATATTTTGTTCTTATTCATTAAAATTTTTTTAATATTATTTATCAAGATTTTCTTTTATTTTATTTCGTGAACGATTCAAATTAACAAATTCTGAGTTTAAATCATATTTTTCCATTATGTTTTCGAAATATTTAATTTTTGCTGAATACAGGCCATTCTTAAATAAGTCTTTCTTGGTTGTCAAATTAAATATCCGTTGATTTTGCAAAAGAATTTTCTCTTTTGTGTTGGCAGAAAATTTTAAAAATGAAAGGAGCTTATTTAAGTGAAAACTGCTTGAATGTTTTCTTCGTGTGTGTGCGTGTGCATTATTATTTTCTTAAAGAAAAATCATCTGTAAGGGAAAAACTGTCTGAATTCTTGCCTTCGTATCTTTATTTTTTAAAGTTTTAAAGACAAAATAACGCCTGTAAAGGAAAACCTCAATTATTGTCTTTGCGTGTGTATCTAAACTTTTCAGACAAATTAGTACCTGCAAGAAAAAGAAAAAAAAAAAGCTTGTTTTTTTAGTTTTGTTTTCGTTAATGCACAATTGCATTTTTAAACCAAACTCAACTACTGTAAGAAAAAACTGCCTGAGTTTTGCCATTGCATATGTATAATTTTAAGCAAAATCAGCTCCAGCAATTGAAATGGTCTGAATTCTGTCACTACATATGAATTATTTCTTAAGCAATATCAACTCAAGTAAAGAAACATTTTCTGAATTTTGGTCTTCGTATATAAATTATTCTCTTTCAGCAAAATCAACTTCTGTAAGGAAGAGTTGCTTAAATTTTTCTTTGTGAGTACATTATTATTATTTTTTTTTTTTAGAAAAATGAACTCATTTAAGCAAAAGTTTTCGTATTTGCAGCATCTTTAATTTTTTTTAAACAAACTTACATTTAAAAGGGGGAGGGATTTCCAAAGTTTTTGATTTTATCATAAAAATTATTTTTCAATCAAAATTAATCTTGTAAATGAAATGTGTCTGAATTTTTGTCTTGTCTTCATATGTGCATTATTATTTTTTAAGTAAAACAAACTTTTGTTTTACTTAAAAAATAATAATGCACACATACGAAAACAAGTTGTAAAAAAAAAAAAAAAAAAACTTGCTAAGCTTTTCTCTTTGTGTGTGTACGACTATTATTATTATATTTAGAAAAATTAACTTCTGTAAGGCATAGCTGTCTGAATTTTTGTCTTCAAATATGCATTATTAATTTTAAAGGTGAAATCGATTCCTGAATTTTTCACCCTTTTTATTTTATGTCAAATTATGCCTGAATATTTGTTTTCGAGCGGGTGTTATTTTACAAACATAATTTATTGATTTCATTGCAAATATGTGTGTCGAGTGTCGTTTTATAAGCTCTTTTAAGCGAAGCAACGCAGTTCGTAATCGATCCTGATTTTGTGACAAAATGTCCTCGGCAAGAATTTCTTTTATGGAGTGGGAGAATACTCCTTAATTCCGAAACTGGAGCCGGCAGCAGCTCCTGGATTATCTCATCGAAAGCGCACGTGACCACTCCCTGCCAATCAACAGACGCGTTGATCGAAGGGTGAGAGCTCCTTGTTGCTGCTTTAATCCAACACCTGAGCGGTTTTATGTCTCTCTCATCACCACCCACGCGCGCCCCCTCTTTTTGTCCCGCTGCTGTGCTGTGATTGACTTGCATCCCGGCGTAATTAAATCTTCTGCAGATGCGAATGCAGGTGCTTTGTTCTTTATCGAACGAGGGAAAGTGCTTCTGTATTCCGGAAAATCATTCTTTCTTCATAATCGATTTGTTTTTGAGAGCTTGCGTGAGAATTATATAATTTTATTTTGTATACTTTTAGATTTTGCCATTGTGTAATGTACGGTATAACGCCTGCAGGCTATGGTAAGGCATTTCTTAAATCGCTTTCATGACTTCCCTTATTTACGGGTCGAAAGGAAGGAAAACCTGAAAATTCCCAAGCACTCACATCAACTGATGTGCATGTAGAAAGCAACATCTTTCCCCTGTTGTTCAACAGCGTCTAGGCTCGAACCTTGGACCTTATGCTTCGAAAAGTAGTATTCTACCACCAGGCCATGGTAAGCCCAAGAACTTCAGCTTATATTTATTTGTTATTGGTTATCTAGCTCTTAGTTCTTCAAAGCAGAGGGTCACAAGTTCGAATTGAGCTATGATCGTGTGACGGCTACAGACGCATCTCTCTGGGGATAAGAGGGGGAGGGGATCACGATGCACCAACGTGTCTTCCCTCTCAACAGAAGTTTAATTCTAAGGAGAAATTGCTCAGCTATTCAACAATGTTCAACTGTTAAGTTAACCCTTCTTTGCATGATTTTTTCTTTATTGGTGAAATTAATCAAGATGATATAATTCATGTTCAAAATGAAAGGAAAAATGGATAAAAAAATCTACGTATATATCTATAGTATAAATTTAGCGAAAAACAATATGCTAAAAATTTCCATCCTCATCCAAAGTTAGATCATTAGCTTAGTACTATATAGAAATAAAAGAGGAAAATAACAGAAACACGTGTTACAAACCTTTCTTCCACTCATTTTCAACTTTTTAGCAATAGAAACTCTAATATAATAAAACAAAATTATAAACGAAATCATACGTTTATTGCAACGACAACAAACAGCGGAATGAGACAACTTTAAGCTCGTTTCACTGATAATGACACTTGTTTATTTTTGACAGCTATGTTTCTTTTTATGCAATGGACATTAAAAAGGTATCCAAACATGATCAACTTACAGTGAACTTGTTCTTTTATATAATTTTTGGGCATTATAGGTTATGATGGAAATTTCCACCATTATGCAAAGAAGGGTTAATCACTAACTTCACCAAACACGGGATAACTCGAGAGTTACGTAGCATGGAGTTCACTCAACTCTCTCTTGACTCACCGATTCTTATTCACAAACTAAGATAAAGAGCGAGTTAAGCTACTCCAGTGTTTCTCCTGCATTAAATGTAAAAAGGATTCTGATTGGCTGGTGGTTTGAATAGAACCTTACATAATACAATTTGTTTATTTACATTTTTGCATGCCCTCTGATCCGATGTTTATTATTTAAAAGAATTTCAATAACACGTATTATGAATACATAAAGATTAATTAATGAAAAATAAGAATAGTTGTTATTGGTAATTTTAAAATAGCAATCATGAGAGAAAATATAACAAACTTTTAAATAATTGTAGTGAAGAATTACAAATATTTGGCTTTTCTGTTTATTTGATTTAAGCAAAAGTTAATTAAATAAATCAAAAATTTTTATTTCACCGACAATGATCAAATAAAAGATTTTTAGTTTTAATCCTACAAAGCTGGCAACAAATTATTTGTGGGAGATCAACTTAAATTTTGTATATGAGACGGTTCAAAACATGATTTAAAAAAATTTTGCACATTAGTACATGTTTATTATATGCTTAAAGCATGTTTCTAAATTACGAATTGATGCATCTAATTATTAGAGGTTTTATGGCGATACCTCATATAAAAAATGAAATTAATTTATCTATTATTACAATAATAATAATGACAAACATTTAAAAAAAAATAGTAAATTGTTTCCGTACACTAATACCAACGTTTCATTGTTACATATGCAACAGAGGAAGCCTAAGATATAAAGAGAATTTCGCTTGGTAATTTTATATATATATATTGGCAAATGCTGCTATGAGTTATTTAATAAATGTTTCTAATTATAATGTAAAATAAAATATTTAAAAAGGATTAGCTATTTCATATTTGAAGCAGAATAATCTGAAAATGTAAAGATCACCAAATATATTTTAAATAGTTACGGGTATCAGAATTATATAAATATCAAATTCATTAAGTTTCTGCATTATGAAATTCCATTTTTAAATAAACATTAATAACCTATTTATTATCAAAATTTTTATTCCATAAGTATTCATTCAATCTTAAATCATTTGGAATGCATTGAATGGGTTAGACTCCATTTTGTTTTACAAAACTTGATTTTTAAATTTTTATTTTTTGCAATACAAATTACAAATGGATTTTGTAATGGCTTTACCTAAATGCCAGGAAAATTGTGTTGTATTAGGTTGGGGAAAAAGTAATCCATTATTTTTTCGGTAGACGTCTGTAGTGATCGATATCTCGTGAGGTATCTATCAAACAATTTCAGGTTTATGCTCGTTGGAAAGGTGACATTTGACACTAAAATATCCTCTTGCGGTTTTTTGTTTGATTCATTCAGTTACGAGTACAAGGTTTTAAAAATGGAAGAAAACAAACAGAAAATTCGATACATTTTCGTTTTTCTCTTGTAACGGCGAAAAAGATAGCCGGGTGGCTGAAATTGTGAAAGGTGTTTATCGTCCTATATATGACTGTAACAACCAGTTACGCACAATTTTTGTTTCGTCGATTCCGTTCGGGTATTTTCGATGTTAGAGATGCACCTCGCATGTGGATACAGCATCGTCGAAAATGTCTGTAAAATATCAAAAATGATCGAAGTTGACCGCATGTCAGCAGTCGTAACGCGCAAGACCTAAAAATCTACACGAAAGCTGTTTTAAACCTTTTTACAAAGTGAATCCAAAAGAAGTTACATAAAGCTCACATAAAAATAATGGATTTCTTTTTCCCCAACCTAATATAATTTTCAATGGTATGTGTAAAAGATATGTACATGACATTAAACAGTGTTTTTATATTTGTTCTCATAAAACATTCTCCTAACTTCAGCATCCCCAATTTTTTTTTTCTTTTTTTTTGTATAGAATTATTAATTCTCATTTTTTATTCATATTGACTTCATAAATGCTTGCAAAATGGTCACAAGGAAAAAGAAACTTTAATTCCAAGTATAAGAGATATTTTTTACACTTCGAAGAAGGTTAGCTTGTGATAATTAGCCTTATGATAGGACTGCAATTTCGAGGGTAGAAGTAACAAGATTCGACAATGGCTATCCAAATTGCTATGAAAATTGTATTAAATAATTTCCACCTGTATGTCATTGATAAGAGACGTATTTTATGTGGTATTAAAACAAATGTTTTGTCCCCTTTTTATTGTGTTCTTGTAAATGCGTACTTAAAACTTAAATGAAAAAACAATTTTTTTTTTTGTTTTTGTTTTTACATAAGCAGAAAAATAGTGCATCTTATTTAAACCTATCGACTACACTTAACCTGCAGAAATATCACATATGGAAAGAAACATGCATTTCTTGCTCTACCTAACTGATATTTTCAATAACACCAAATAGAGAGCTATATGAGGCCGCGTTAGTCTGGTTGGTTAGGGCATCATTCTCGTTACCGGAAGGTAGTGAGTTCGAATCCTGGATTAGCCGAAGATCCGTCGTGTTCACTAATGGTGACTGTGGCATGTTAAATATGTCGGGTCGCAATGTTCTCTATGTTCCCATTCCAAATTAATATCTCTGGGGGTGTTCGGAACCAGGCTATGGGCCTTCTCTCGTTTCAATCTCTAAATTGGAAGACCCAGATAGATTTTTGCCATCTATGAGGCAAAAGTCGTTCTTCCACCTTCGTATGAGGGTGCTCTATTCAAAAACGGAAGATGTTCATTCTAACTTCATTTCACCCAGTCTCTGACGGACGAGTTTGGCGTTGATAAGCGTCATTAGTAACAACAACAGATTTAAACATACCATTTATACAAAAAATAACTCATATTTTCATTTACAGTGAGTGTTCCAATGAAAGATTTCTCTATTTTCCACTCATTTCTTTCATAAATATCGTCTGGCCATGTTACTAATTTCATGCTTTTCTCATTTCTTTCGTAATTACCATCTGCGACTTTATCAGTTGCAGATTAAATGTGTCTTCATTATTTAAGTTATTTAGCCTCTAAATTCATCCAATCAATGACAGACACCCTGTATTTTTAAACTTTGAAACTCGATTGTTTATACGCTTTGTGTGGATATTTTATCTTATAGACTTGTTGATTGGTCTGTTTATCTCTCTTCAATCACTTTCAGCACTTAAGATCTCATTAGACTGAGTCTTACAGTGTAGAATCTTGTTGAACTTTCCATCATAGCAAATCGTAAATGAATATTATTTTATTTAAATAATTTCCGATTTCTTTTATCAGTAAATTCAATTGCTTTGTTAGTATGTCTACATATTTTCAATACTTTTTAAAAGCTTCAGATACTTCTTTTCTTATTTATTTTTGAGGGGAATTGCCCATGCATGCGAACTGAAACAATCGATCATTAATAATGAATATTTAATCCCACCATTACATTTCGTGTTTACAAATTTATAGACGCATAGAAAATCAGCTTGGTTATCAATATAAGAAACAAAAAATCTATATTTGCAAATTTTTGGTACTAATAGCTCATGATAAGAATGCACACAACATTTGCAGATATGCGTATTTACAGACAGAATTCATAAATTTTCTTCATTTTAAATTGAGAGAGAGAAATAAATTTTAATACTTCCATACTTAATGTAATATATGTTGATTATGATATGCTTCGTCTATTATTAGGAAACGGGTCATTTTAGACCAAATGTTGCTCAATATTTGATGATGATAGGGCTGCCATTCTTAGAAAATCGCCTTTTGAATGTCTTTAGTATCAGTATTAATGTCTTATAGAATAAATTATTGAATCTGTTTCGAAAGACGTTTTTGTTTTAATGATGGGTTTAACAGCTATTTTAATAATTCTTTCACGAGCAATGAAATTATACCTAATTATTTATTGGTACACATGTAAAATCCCTTCGATCAAGAAAATGGCGAAAAAATGATCAAACTGGTCTTCTTGCGCCAATTTCTAACGCATCGGTCACGAAAATAGCGCAATAGAATATTCCGTCGGACAAGAAAATGGCGCAAGATTGATCAAACTGATTATTCTTGCACCATTTTCTTGACCGATTGGATATTTTATTGCGCTATTTTCATGACCAAATCGTTTCATATTGTTTCTCAGTTTAATAAATAAATTTTTTTACTAAAACACATGTTTTAAATAAAATATTTGTTAAATATTGTTTCGAACAAAAAGTTAATATTCCTCAAGAAAAAAAAAAAATGGTGAAAATAATGTTTGATAATATATGAAATCCTATAAGGGAAAACTCTATTTCGTTTTGTCTACATGCATTTTTTCCCGAAACGTGATTCACATGGAAAAAGTAAGAAATTTGAATCAGTATACATTTCCTTGTTTTCTGTTTCATTTTTTTTCTTAACCTGCTTTTTATCATAACAATATCAACCGAAAAATACTCGTGAATTAGAACTGTTATTTATACATATCAAAAGATAATTGAAAATGTTTTTAGACAAAATTTTACTCATTATAAAAAATAATATTCTGTAAGCTCTTCAACAAAATCCAAGTCTAAAAGAAATTGTGGTTTTTTTGGATTCTTGATCCCAAAAACTATTAATTTTGGTACTGAGTTAATTCCTAATTAATGTTATTTTAATAACTTATTAACAACTAATTAATGTTATTTAAATAACTAGGGATTCTTGATATCAGAATCAGCAAATGCTGGAACTGAGCTAATTTTATGTTAAGGCCCAACTAGTTATTACGCTTCTAATAATTAAGGGTTCAGAAATAATCAATCTTAATACAAAAGTAATTCTATGTTAAAAACAATCAATCTTAACATACAGTCTTGGTTCAAGAAACAACCAGCCCTTGTTTTTTTAAGCATTGATACTTTAATCCAGAAATAACTAATCTTCACAGAATTGATCTTTGGTTCTGAAAACAATCAGTATTGATACACAATAGATTCTTACTTCTTGAAACCTTATATATTGATATGAAACTGATACCTGGTTCAAGAAACAACCAGTTGTTATTTTTCAAGAGCTGGTTATCTTTTCCAGAAATATCTGCTTGCAGAATTGATCATGGGTTCTAGAAACAATCAGATTCGTCGACACAGAACACTTTAAGGAACAATCATTCATTGATCTTGATTGAGGAAGAAATATCAGTCTGTAAAGAAAAGAAAATTGCAAAGAATTATGTGTATAAAAATACTTGAGTTATTAAATTATCAGGAAAGTTTGTTTTTATGTTGAAATAATAAAACTAAACTAGTTGAATACATATCTAAGCTTGTTAGAGTTGTTATTCAAGAAATATTTGTATAAACAAGCTTTTAAATATTGATATAGTAATAGCAGAAGCAGAAGATTATATCAAAAACCTCAGCGTACTAACTATTTTAAAATATCGGTTCTTAGGCATATTAAATAGGAAAGTCATTAAAAAAAAGTGAAATACATTTACAGAAAATCATAACATTGGTGTTTTCAAATGTTTTAAATTAATTTAAACAATTAATCAATTGAAACTGCTTTTAAACAACTAAAATATTCTTAAAGAAAAAAAATAAAGGAAATGAATTACGGTTTACGTTTTGCATAATTTTTATTTATATTACGTGAACAATTCAAAACAAAAGTTTTTGATTGACAGCCGTAAGAGAACAATATTCGACGCCATATACGCCCTCTGGTGGGATATCGTTCTCCGCAGAGGCAACAAAAAAAGCACAATCTCATTATTCAAAATATTATAATTCTATTGTATTGCGAGTAAAAAGAAAATTCATAATTATAACTCAACGTATATTCAAGTTCAATATACAAAGCTTTAAATTTTGTTAAAAGTTCATTTTAAACTTCCGTTCTGAAAATCCCGTTGGGAATTTAATTAGCGCATTAAATTAAATATTATGAGGAAATGTGTATGTGTGTGAATTAATTCCCTTCTCTAAATCAATTTTAATTTGAAATTCTGGTTGAAAAAAATTAAACACATATTATATTAATTTAATATCACAATAGATTCTCGTAAAAGGTTGAATAACTTGTTTGAAACAAAAGCAAAATTGTTTCTCAAAAAGCGTCATTGGCATTTGTTTCATCGTTTTGTACCTCACGTGTCCTTTCCCTGGGGGGAATATAACATACAGCACAACTTTTTTTCTTTCTTTATATTGTTTTCTACATCATTGTTACTTAAAATTTCTTTATCATAGCTACGGGGTTGTAAGCCGTTACAGTTATAGTACAACTAACGGAAATTTTGCTACGTTTTTTTTATAGACCTGCCACTTTTAAAATTTATCAAATAGATGTTTATTTGCAAAGTTTTCATCAACCCCAAACAATTAGAATCTTTTCAGTTAACTGGGATTTAAAGTTGGTGAAAACGCTGCTTGAGCGCAAAGAAATGATTTCATTGTGGTCGGTGTTTTATTGTTTTGAGTTCAGCTTTTAAACTTTAAGCGTAGAGAGATTTCCTTTGTTCTTGTTCCGGAAGGAGATGAAAGGGCTTCTTTGTTTTCCGATTGTGCTTTTATTTGATTAAGGAGACCGTTTTTAATCAGAAACAATGAAGCTCGAAGGCATAAGAAACTAAATCTGTAAGCAAAAAGTTAGAGGTGCCACGAGCGACTTTCTGGCGTGCTATGTTGGGTGATTTACAACAATCCGTGTCTTCCACTGTGGCAGTTAGTTTTGTGCAACCTGAGGTTTTAAACTTTTCTTTTCTCAAAATTACCAGCTTTGTTAAAAAAATATCTGTGATTTCGTTTATTAACCATAAAGTGGTTGTTTCTTCCAATTACTGTTGAGATCTTGTGTACGTCACTTTATTTTACTTATGATTGATCTGTGAGTTCAACAAATAATCATTTTCACCAATAATGCTGAATTTACACTTTTGTCCACCCATCAAAAACAAGTCTATTTGTCAGAGAGCTCTTCAGTGAGCAGTTGGAAAGAAAATTTTGGCCAATATCTTAGTGGGGTTGGTTATTTTATACATTATTGGAGATTTGTCTCTCTTGATACCGTTATTAAAAAATAAATACTTATGAATCATTCAGTAAAGATAAATTTATTTCATGTAGCATGTAAGGCACATTCAATATTAATATTTGATTGCTTATGCAAGCAATCAATAAATCATAACATCCATTTTATGGTTAGTTTAAATCGACTAGAACGATTTAAATGGGTTTTTTAATTTTTTTGTTTTGCTTTTGAAGTGATTTACATCGTTGCTTAAGATAATCCATAAAATTCTTCTGCTATAGAACGATTTTATGCGATAAAAACACAATGCGCAATATTTAATTGTTATCGAATGGCAACAATAATGAAAAACAGAGAGTCGGACTGTAGACTCCAGATGATATGAAGTGAATTATTAAACTATTGTTTCCTAACTTATTGTAAAGTATATGCATCCACAAATTTTTAAACATATACTGATATGTTTCTTGAGATACATTTTGTGTATAAAATCAAAAAGATATTAATCGATCTTTGACGCACACACACAAAATTTCCACTTCATTCTTATTATAATCTTGATTATCTCCTTACATTTTTATTTTTTCAGTTTAGTTATTCTCGTTTTCTATTGTATTTAGTTTTATCTCCAAAATGAGTTTCGAAATTGAAAGTTGGCAACATGATCTAAAATAAATTTATCAATATATTAAGTGCTAATTATTTGACTCGCATTTTCCAAAAATTTATTACATTACTATTTGGGGCTAAATACGAAATTTCACCATTTCGTTTTCCGTCAATATCATTGGCGTACTTTTCTAAATATTTAACAAGAAAACAAAACTAAGAAAAAAACTCTGCTCAAACATGCACACCGAACTTGGTGCCGTGCACGAACTTAATTATCATTTATTTATGCTCTGTTATGGGTCTTAACATTTGCACTGTTAAGGGCGAACCGTTTTTTTAAACCTTTCGATGGAAATTTATTTTTGTGCCTAAGAACCAATGCCGCAGAAGTAGGGTGGGAAAAAAGACACACAAATGATCCTGTGTTTTAGTTGATTGCTTTTAAATTATTTAATCTCCGTATGCAAGGGCAGAGAGGTTATTTAATTTTGCACCTGTCTGCGCCATCAAGCCCGTGATCTGTCACGATATATTTTCCAAAATATGACCCATAAATATCAAACTGTGCGCCTTCTCCATTTATGACCTGATTTGTTTCGGCTTTCGGAGCCCGATTTGGGGATCTGAATATTAGTGGGCACAAAGGATCATTTTAATTAGGTAAAGCCCACACGGGTTTCTACACCAATATAAATGCATACAATGTAAACATGGAAACATCATTATTTCTGGTTGTAACTGTATATAAAATACAACATACATTAAAACTAAATTTATAAAAATTAATTTTTGTGATCTTTTGCTAATACGTCAATGCATATGCGTCCCCCCCCCCACACACATTAGTTTGGGGAAAAAGTTATCCATTATTTTTTCGGTAGAAGTCTGTAGTGATCGCTATCTCGTGAGGTATCTATCAAACAATTTCAAATTTATGCTCACTGGAAAGGTGACATTTGACACTAAAATATCCTCTTGCGGTTTTTTGTTTGATTCATTCAGTTACGAGTACAAGGTTTCAAAAATGGACGACAACAAACAGAAAATTCGATACATTTTCGTTTTTCTCTTGTAACGGCGAAAAAGATAGTCGGGTGGCTAAAATTGTGAAAGGTGTTTATCGCCCTATAGAAGACTGTAACAACCAGTTACACACAAATTTGGTTTCGTCGATTCCGTTTGGGTATTTGGATGCTAAAGGTGCACCTCGCATGGATACAACATCGTCGAGAATGTCTATAAAATATCAAAAATGATCAAACTTGACAGCATGTCAGCATGCGTAGCTTCGCACAAGACCTAAAAATCTACATGAAAACTGTTTTAAGCCTTTTTACAAAGCGAATCTGAAAGAAGTTACAAAATGTTCACGTAAAAATAATGGATTTCTTTTTCCCCAAACTAATATATATATCTTTTTGTTGTTGCTATTACTAATGACACTTGGCATAGTCAAGCCTGCCCGTATCATAAATGGAAGGGGAGTGCAACATACGCGTTGGGTTAGTGGAGTAGTTAGGCTGATATGTTCCGGCATCGAACTGACCATGTTTTGGAGTACTAGGCTATGCTGATTTTATTACTAATGACACTTGGCAACGCCAAGCCGGCCCTTCAGAGACTGGGCAAATAAAATCAGAATGAGCGTCTGTTTTTGAAAAGAGCTCCCTCATACGAAGGTGGAAGTACGACTTTGGTTCATACATGGAAGCACCATCTTTGTATTCTAATTTAGAAATTGAAGCCAGAGAAGACCCGTAGCCTGGTTCCAAAACAAGCCCAGAGGTATTAGTTTGGAATGGGAACATGGAGAACATTGCGATCCGACATATGCCCCAGTCACCATTAGTGAATACGATGGATCTCCGGCTAAGCCAGGAATCGAACTCATTACCTTCCAGTAACGAGAACGACACCCTAACCAACCAGGCCACCTCGGGCCTAGAAAGAAGAGGTAAATAAGCCAAACCTAGGATTCAAATAAATTATAACAGATTTCAATAAGAAAACAGCATATTCTGTATTGCAACAATAAGTTTTCACCTTAGCCTGATATTAGTACATCGCTTTTCGGTACACAAGGCTTAAAATTCGATTCCAGCCTCTGTTGAACAAAAAGAAATTAATGTTGTGCTTCAGCATTTTGCAGGCACTGTCCGTCGCTGTGTGTGCTTGAGAATTTTCTGGAGTTCATCCCTTGTGATCAGTGAATATGGTCTACTATTTACGAAAGTTCCTTTCAGAAGGTAATTTTCGCAGTGGATATTCAAGTGACTTACTTCAAGTGGCTATGCCTTGGGCTACGAGGCAGTCACAGGGGAATCTCAAATCAATTATTAGAACCAATATCTTTTTCGGCCACGGTAAACTGGTTGGTTAGAACGTCGTTCTCGTTACTGGAAGGTAGTGAGTTCGAATCCTAGCTTAATCAAAGATCCATCGTGTTCACTAATGGAAACAGGAGCACGTAAAATATGTCGTGGTAGTAATGTCCTCCAGTCCAAATGTTCCCATTCCAAATTTATACCTCTAGGGTGTTTGGAGCTAGGCCATGGGTTTAACCTGGCTTCAATGCATGCATCTTTCTAAAAAGTCATAAATGAAACAAAAAAAAAAAAAAAATTGGATCACAAAATGTAGAATGAGTTTGCTTATATACCTATCCCCCGAATTTCACGATTTTTAAATTAATTTCAAGGCCATCCTCAAGATTTACATCACGAAACTGTGAAAGTTGTAATTTTACCCAAGAATACGACTTCCTTATTGCAGCCGTTACATCTAACATCGAACATAATCGCATCAATGACTATCGAGTGATGAAAGTGATATCATACCAATCAGGAATAAAAGATTAAGAGTCTACGAAAGTGATAACAGTGACTAAATTTCTGGTTAAATTTTTTAATTTATATTTCTCGATTTTTAATGTAAAATGAATTACATAAATATACCTTTATATTTTTTTCATTTTATAGACAGTTATTTTTATGTTTTTAAGATTTATTTAATTTTATTTGACGTTGAAATAAATGACTGAATTATGCACATTTTAGTTTGTTTTCGATTTACACGGTTTTACGTATAAGAATCCATGATTTCGATTTACACGGTTTTCTAAGGAACCTATCTTCAGTGTAAATCGGGGGATAGGTGTATTTTCTAAGTAAACGCAGAATAATACATTATATATATACTTAAACGAATTAAAATAATAATGTTAGATATATATCTGTATCTATCTATAGATATATATAAACTTTAAAGTAAAAAGCGTGATTAAAAATATAAACGCATTGATTTATGTTACATTTTTTATTAAAACAGGAAAAATGTTGAAATATAAAAAAATATTTTTAAATGACGAGAAAATTATTAAAAGCATTTCATTTCGGTGTATACTTAGAATTTATGACACTATAACATTGTTTTTCGTATCAGCTTTTAAGTTTGCAGAAAAGTCTTGTAATTATTCTTTAAGAAAAGGTAATTTATATATATTCAATACTTTTTTTTAAAAATTCATTTTACTTATTTTTTTAACTAATAATCAATATTAAAGTTAGATTCTTAAACTTTATGTGTGTGGAAAAATTTCCTCATTTAATTACTTACGTAGTGTTTCTATTTTAATAAGTAAAAATAAATTTAAGAAATAAATTTAAAAAAAAATAAATAAAATACTATTAAACAATTATTCAAAAGGATTAAAAATCTATATATTGAAATCATCATATAATATATAGTTCTATCATCTAAATAATTTTATAATTTTTTATCTATATCAATATTATTCTTGAGTAATATTTTCATCCGCACATATGAATTGAAATAAAATGTGATAACAGAACGCATTTTTTTATATAATTATTTTCTGAATAATAAGAATTTTAAATCACATTTTGAAAAAAAAAAATTATTATTTGTAAAGAAAATTTGAATTCTTGAAATGTCAATTCTTTAACTAAAACAGTTATTAAATTAAAAATAATACTATAAATATAAATAAGATTAATTTATATTATAGGATATTTTTTTTATTTATTTACAAAAGTTTCAAAGGTTTAATCTTTTGTTAAATAAATGTAAAGTTTTGTTAAAAAATGTTACTTTTTGTTAATGGAAAGCGAGTATACATTTGATCAGATTTTCAAATTATTTTAAGTCTTTTAAGAACCTTTGTTAGAATAATAGCAAAAAAAAAAGGTATTTTGTTATTTGCTGACAACATAAATAACATTAATAACATAATAACGTAAATAACAGTCTCAGAAACGCATGATGTGAACTGGATACACAACGCGTTCTCTTGAAAAATACTATGATAAAACAAATACCTGGAATTGCATTAGAAGTGTGTTTTATATTAAGTGAACTCCTTAATTTAATATAAAGAGGCTGTGTTGGCTTGGTTAGTCAAGGTGTTCGTTATCGGGAGGTAGTGAGTTCGAATCCAGACCGAAAATCCGTCGAGTTCTTTATATGAAATGGTACCCCTGGAGGCGGTAGACCAAGTCTGCTTGCTTGTCTTCAAATTGGTCCCTGTTTCTGCACTACTGTCTCGAAATAGAGCCCTAAAAATCGGCTCCAGATAAGAATTCTGACGCATGCGCAATGGGTAACAAATTTTGGCGCTTTAACTTGTAACATTCAGTAAGTTGGCGTTGTAAATAATGTGATAAATCTATGTGGTTAGCGGATTTATTAAATGTTTTAATGTATGCGTAACTCCTAATGGGTTTACATATTCTGTCTTCATTTTTCAAAATATATGTGTATCGACTTATTAATATAACATTCATATAAATATAACAAAGTATTAGTAAATTAATTCACAGTGATTGTTAAAATAAATGCTATGTATTATTAGAACAGTGGATTATTTTTATTTTATTTATGGATGTACCAACAAAATATATAAAAAGTAATTAATTTTTAATTACTGATTAAGGTATAAACACGTAATTTACGATTGTTCATAGTAATTTTCAATGTATATTAAAACAGACTGCATAATCTAGCATAAATTCTTGACTAAGGTTTTACTAGGGAATTCCGTTCATTGGCCCTCAGCAAATGAGAGAAAATTCTAAGCAAATGAGAGAAATTTAAATATTCTAACAACATAAATAATTATTTATTGCATTATTCATATATTAATTTTTACTGATAATTATAAAAGATAAATGGATAAATTGACAAGCCAACTCCATTCGAAACTAGACTGAGACTTTGCTAAAACGAAATCTAAGCAATATTCACATTGCACATAGCAAAATAATTGCAACCACTTTCTTCAAGAACGCATGCGCTGGAATTCCCATCTGGAGCAGACTTTCGGGACTCTATCTCGAGACACTAAGTCTAAATTACGGAGTCCCACCCATTTTCGGGGCAACGATGGCCACCCACTCTGTAAGTTGTCTTCACTGCCGATCCGCGTGGTACTGAAAGGGGGAAATCTTGTGACAGCCGAGTATTAGAAATATTTGAGTGCGAGACAGTTGCTAGAATTTTATGTTTGTGCAAATTTCTAAATCCAATATCACGTAAAACGAACTATTCCAGATAATCATTTTATTATAAAAGAAAAAAATGCTTATAATAAAATGAATACCTAGAAAACGTTAAGGGTGCGTTTTCTAGGTATTCATGCATTCATATTGCATGAATACCTAGAAATGCATTCATATTTTGTTGAGGTACAGTTCATTGTTTAAATTTCCAAATCCCGTACATAAAGGAAAAGTAAAGATGCCTTTTAAGAAATTTCTGTCCATAGCAAGTTTTACACATGTGTTATAACGTTTCGTGAAAGAGGCGTTTAAATGTGTCAAATATTAAGCTTAAGAGAGTTGAACCAGACATCCATCACATTTTATGTTTTATAATAAAATAAATCCTTGCAATAGCTTTAGAGAAAAGTTTTATATTAAAAGCACCTATAGATTTTAATATAGATAGAATTTGTGCTAAGTTACAGCCAAATGTTTGAATTTTATAGTCGAGCAAATTTCTAAGTTGCATAAGAAGGACCAAGCAGGAAGATAATGATTTGATATAGCACGCTTTTTCTGTAAGAAAATTATATTTTATAGTAAAATAAATACCGTTTGTTGTTGTTTTCGAGTACCAGCTAGGCTGTCACTGTGGGGTGCGCTGCTCCACTTTTTTAATCGAACCGTTATTTGGTGTGGAGTACGACTTCTTCAGTATACACATGCCATATCACACCACCACAAATCCCTTTATAGGGTGAGCCACATTCATCCATCATCTTAGAAGAAGAAAGGACAAAGATACACAGAGAGAGAGAAAGAAACGTCCTTGTCCAAACCAGGATTCAGACCCAGAACCAACAGCCTAGGAGTCAGGAACGCTAACTACTCAGCCATTGGCCGGCAAATAAATAACTGAAACAGTTTTATGGATGTTCTCATAATAAATGGACTCATTAATTTTAATATAGATAGAATTTTTATTAAGCAAGAAATATCTTATCACTTGATGTTAGAAAAATATGTAGACAGGAACTGTTTATAACAATGGCATTTAAAAATTGTTCACAACATCGAGTGGTCCAAAATGGAGTTTGTAGAAGAAGTTTGTTTTGAAGTAATTGTATTACGTGACTTTTAGGTAAAGAAAATAATAGAGTAAATGCTTAGTAGTTCCTTTTTTCCAGCGTGAGTAAAAGGCAAATAATTCATATTTAAATTACTATTTTATTGGATTTAAGCGTGTTTCTGTCGCGTGCGCTTGGGCAACAAGACTCCAATCTAAGCGATGATAAGTAATATTTTGTTCAAAGGTCCAGTTTAAAATAGAATTTTAAATTTCATTCAGATTTATGCACATTCGAAAGAAGGGCCTTTTTATATGCTATATTGCATTTTTATATATAGTTATGATTTTTCGCAACATGGAAGTATTGTGGTATGCTTGATATTTAAATTTTGATTTTACGGCTATAGTTTCAAGCAAAAATAGAATTTGAATACATATTTATACGTACAAATGTAAATGTTCACAAATACGGATAAAAAACATTTTACTTATGGCAGACACTCTCAAATCTACTTTTGTTCGGAGCATAGTGATGGCATAAAATATCCTAGAAAATTTCACGAGTACAGCTATAAAAAGTAATTTCAGCAACGCAATTAAAAAGTATTTTTTTATGCAATGAATGGACTACATAAAAAAATCTGACGTAGAAAATAATTCCAAACCTTATATTGATTTTTCAAACGAAATCAAAACACGAGACTAATACATTCAGGATAGTCATACCTCAGTAAGGCAATGCAGAAAAAGCGAACTTAAGGAAAATAACTCTATGAGGATAAATAGTGATAAGAAATTTTACATAAACCAATGCTAAACTACAAAACACTGCATAAATAAATTTAATTTGCACTGGAGTATGTAATGTAATTGGCAGCCACCTTCCTCGTGTAATTTGGTGAAATAAAAAGCATAGGAAAACTCTAAATGACCGATCAAACAATTTCATTTTTATTGATAACTTCATCAATGATGTTAATTAAAATTTTCAACTTCCGCACAAATAAAAAAATAAACAAAAAAAGGCAACAAAAACAGGTTTGAGTGTACAAAATCTTTATATTAAGTAATACAGTAACAGAATTATTTGTGAAACGCATAAATAGAACGAATTATAAAAAGTTTATGTATAAATAGTACAAATTATAAAACAAATATGATCTTTAGGAATTTTCACGAAGCAGATACAAGTTTTTAAATTTTGAAATATTCTTAATGAATAAAAAAAAATAGCAATTCACAAAGATCAAAAGTACTGAATTGAAGAGAAGCTTAGAAATTATGTTAAATAAGTTGAAATTTCAAAGTGCAAAATCATATTATATGCTTTAATTATTTATCTCGTTTTTTTACAATTACACATCGTTTTTATTTTTTTATAAGAAATTAATACTTGGCTTACGGACATTTTTTATTTACATATCTCTACGAACTCGCATCAATTAGATGTGCACGAACAAATACAAATATTTAAAAGAAAAACAACCACTTAGAAAATAATTTAATTAAACACTAAACATAAAAAATGAATGAAATTCTTAATTTTATAAGTTGTTATAAAGTTCAGTAGTATTTTATAACAATTTATAATATATTATAATATATTTTAAATATAATTTATAATATATTTATAATTTTATAACAATTTATACTTAGTTAGTATTTTATTATATCCTACATTCATTCGGTGCATGTTTCAGTCACGTGCTCATTGTGTCAGTGCCAAGAGACTCAGTAAATATTTGTGTCAACAAGACATTATCATTTAATGCCAGTGTTAGTGCTTACTTTATTTCAGTAATTTTATTCAATTTAGCACAAACATTAAATACCAATATTTGTTCTAGAGATACAACAAAAGCTAGTACCAACAAGATACCAACACAGAGTGCCAATGTTATTAGTGCTTATTTTTTTCAACGACTTTATTTCGTTTAACTCAACAATTGATTATTAACATTAGTGCCAAGAGACACGACAAATTTTAGTGCCAACAAGACGCCAAGATTAAAGTGATTTTCAAAGGTTTCATGAAAATCATCAGCGATATATTTTTACGATTAAATACCATGAAACTGTTTTACAGACATTAAATGGAAAAGGTGCCGCCCATCCTGTACCCTGTCTGGTGGTTAGAGTACTGGACTACGGGTGGGGAGGACCTGGGTTCGAGTCCCGGCTCGGGCATGGATGTATTTTCTCTTTCTCTCTGTGTTTTTTGTCCTTTCCTCAGATGATGGATGAATGTGGCCCTCTCTATAAACGGGTTTGTGGCGTGGGCGATGCTACTCATACCTCCGTGACTTGGTTCACAGGTGCCCACCGGGTAACGATAAAATGAGTAGCAGTTTCCAGCCTTGTTGTGGCAAATGGGTTAGTTACTCAAGGATGCCTGCCATTAGAAACAAATATATATATATATATATATATATATATATATATATATATATATATAAGGAAAACCCTTCAGTTTTGTTAATCGTTGGTCAATTTTTCATGTGAGAAATTAATTGAACCAGATTTAAAGATCCATAATCTAAAGTGAATTTACTAATCGTTACAAACATTAAGTGAGAGGAGAATCGAGCCCACGAACTGTTGAATTAAAAACAAAGGCGTCAACCATTCACTACTTGCTCGATGATAAATGCTCCTGCTGTCCTTTGGATAGTAAACAAGGCAATGTTTGAAGATATTGATTTCGAGAAAAATGGGTGGTCTTCTGCATTACTTCATAAAAATAATTCATATATCTATAATTTGAATAATATAAATTTATTGAGGTATTTTTATTAAAGTTACAAATAATACAAAGTAAAAATAATGATTTTCCAAGAATTCAGAAGGTAATTTTTATTTGGCAGATAACATATTCATAAGTAAAGCAGATCAGTATATGATTTGACAGTAGAAATTTCTCGTTCCTCGATGAAATAATTCTGCGAGAAAGTGTTCATCACTATAAATTGAATATTTCACTACATTCACTGAGTTTGAAATTAATTTAAATATATTAAATTTGGATTTTAAAAAGTCCCGTGAAAAATATAAAAACATTTTAAAAAAAAGCAAATTATTTTATTTTCTTAAATTTAAATTCGAAATTTTTTCGACAGAATATTGAAATTCTATTTTCAAACTTCCAGTTTCGAAAAAGAGTTCACTCCGTCATGGAGAAACTTGTGAGCACCTGCTCTCTCAAGAAGTCTCCTTCTAATCATTCTATTGATGGCAACACCAGTCACCCAACTATTCAAGATGTCCTCTGATGTTCTATCTGAGTATCGAACTAGAAATCGAATGGTTTGGTTTGTAGGACATATTCGGAATACATTTTAAAAAATATGGGTTCCCTAGATTGCAAAAAAATGATCGTTGAGGGACTAGCAGAACCCAACTAACATCGGAGTTTTGGTATGCCTCTATTCCCATATTTAGTCAGAAAAATCCGTTTTAGGATGCTGTTCTTCTATGGCATTAAATATTGTATTC
>JAPDSC010081014.1:14015-25603 GCA_026290005.1 Latrodectus geometricus | reverse complement strand
TTCCCTCAACATTATAAGAGGCAACCACAGCGAGGGATAAAAAGGAAGAACAGAGGACAGATCACTGGGCTGCCTCCAGATTGCGACACCCGTGTTTACTTAAAGTAAACCTCTAAAGGAATCAAGTGTGGGAAGAAAATAACAGATAATCTAATTTGCAGAAAAATCAAAGGTGCAGCTAAGACAAAAATCTTCATGCGATTTTCTCTATTGCTGATTGCAAGGACATGTTTTTTTTTTCATTACTGATATGAATGATACACTCTCTAAATGAATTTCCAAAGTTAAATTTTTCATATTTATCCATATTTCCATACTTATGGAGTAACGTTGTTTCATACTGCATCTCATAAGATCAGCAAAGTGAAGCATCGTTTGAAGAGGGCAGCAAGTAGGAAGATCATTGTCCCTCCCTTGGTTACTGGAGCTGCAAGAACTGGGGACGTCTCTACTTTAATTTGTGACATCTAAAGCTTTCCTGTTTTGAAAGGAGGATATCAGCTTGCGAGTCCATTCCATTACCTGACAGTTGCTCAAAAATGACGAGGTGCTCGGTGATAATTCCAAATCCGTAGAAACTAAAGCCTGCAACACTCTGAACATGTAACATTATTGTAAATTAATAAAAAAAACATTGTGCGATGTTCTCAGTAATTTCACGTACCACACTTTATAGTTAATGTCACCCTAGTTTTTTCAGTGTAAGTCTTATTTCATTTCATATTATATTATTTTAGTCTTATAAATTGAATTCCGTGTGGAAACACATTATTTTAACTAATAACTGTAGAATCAATATTTTTATGACTGAACTCAAAGATTGAAAGCAATTTAATAATGTTAAGAAATTAATATTGATTTTAATATTTCTAAATTTTTTTGTATCACAAAAATTTGCTTCTCCACTTACAGTTCGTTGCTAAAGCTAATTAGATTAATTGTTCACTTTCTCAATACACACTTATAACATAATTTTTGATTATTAATAGTTTAAAGAAACATTTCTTCAATATAATTTCTCAATGTATCATAGTCGATAGAGAAATTACTTACGTTAGTTTTTCATTTTGAGACCTGATTCAAGGTATTCTTTGTCAGATGGAAGTGATTGAAAAATATCAGAAGCATATTTAATATGTGGAAAAATGCAAGAGAAACTTATTTAATTAAAATGTTTCTGAACCAGCAGCCAAATAACTCTAGTCTTCGCAGTTCATGGGTTGAGCCTCAAACTGTTGAGAGCTAACCATACAGTGGTCAGTTTGGCTTCTAAGATGGAAGATAGTTATATTTAAAGTGGTTCTAAATTAAATTGTTATTCAGTACAGTCTCGTTGAAAATGTTGGTCCAACTAATAAATTTGCAAGCTGGCAGAACGTTGCATATACTTTTACCAATTTTATAACTAACTTATTATACTTGATCATAGAAACATTTTCCATATTTAATTGAAATGCGATGTCGTATTTTGATACTTAAAATTTTTATGATAAAAATACGTAGTATATTTAAATATGAAATTTAAAAAACAGAGGGAGAAATTTAAAACTTACGAGCTTTTTCTTCCCTAATATCTTCTTCATAATTTTGCATTAGCCAAGAATCACCAGCATCTAAAAATTTAAAATCCCGTGCTTATTACCAATACATTCTAATCTCATACAGCATCAGAAAAGTTCTGATTTTATTTTGTCAATCACAAAAATTTAGAACATAGAAGCAATGTAATTTAAATACATTATATTTAATGTCTTTAATAAATAGGTTTCAGAAATGAATATTTACTGACTTCATAACTCTACAGCGAAATTTGGAGTTATTTTGTCTTAGCAAATCTAATATATGAAGTAGGAATATAAAAGAGCGATTTTATATTCCTACTTCATATATTAGATTTGCATTGAGGATTTGTTAATTGCTATTCTGTTAATTCTTGCACATCTGACTATGATCAAATGGATTCAAAAGAATTACCAACAGTCAAATAGAACTATTATTTCTGAGACTGATAGAAGATTTGGAAAACGACGCATGTGAGTTAGAACAACAAGCACATTTAAAAATTTCTGAAGTAAAAGCATTTCCATGTCCAGATTTTGTACATTTTTCACAAATATCATCAGTATTCCAACATGCTTCTTAAGATTTAACATCTGACATTCAGAAGACCAGAGGGGAATATGAATTTATGAACAAAGTTTAATTTAGTTATTCTGGTGTCTGAAAAGTTAAGCCACATGTTAAGTGGTAATAAGTCTACAATCACATACGACACGATTAAGGAAATTGTGCTGCACCAACGTCTACCATAAATATTCTGCTTTTTTAACATTCATGTTGTCTATGTTAAAAAACTGCGAGATTCATTAAGTATTTTATGAGGTTTCCTCTGGAAATGCTACCAATATTTTTTTCAAGTTACTGATTACCAAAGCGTGTTTCAAATATTTCCAAGAAAACCATCTCCAGATCTTGATATTTTTAATATTTCAGATGTTACCAATAGATAAAGTGAGAATTTTATAAAATAGAAAAGACGATACCGCATAAAGTGTTAGTAGTGCTTATGAGCATGTGACAAGAAGAATTGGTTTTAACCCCATACGCTGAACATTTATACAATATTTTGAAATCCATTTTCATGAAAATTCAGTAAAATAGTATGTGATGGTCAGATTACTGTGACCATCACATACTTTCGAAATCCACGAGCAATAACTAATTGCAGAGGTTAGGTGGCAGCACAGTGAAGTTCAGCTTATAGAGGTTGTCAGGGGCTGAATTTTCAATCAAGTTTATCAATTCAAGTTAGGAAAAAGTTAATATCACAATTTTCAGATAATCAAAATTTTATATAGAATAAAACTTACCCTGGAGTTCCTGGTTCGAGAGTCTCCTTCTTTTCCTTCCTTGACCTAGAAAAGAAAGTGAAGAAAAATGGAGTACTTTGGCTTAACCTGGAATATTTACACATTTTTATGACTATATAAATGTTATCTTAAAAATGCTTGATAGAAGAACAAATTTATTCGGAAAAGTAGTTCAAGAAAATATTTACATCACGAAAGTATTTCTCCCTTTAAGAATAATTCAACTTGTAAGTTTAACTAATTAACTAAGCCAGTTTCGCCTAATTGTCTCAACACATTTCAAATTAAAATAGATACATGTAATCAAATTTTGCAGTGCTTTATTCGTTTCTAAACTGATGCTTCTCCAATGAGTGAAAACCATTTAACAAAGAAAATATAGGAACAATTCCATAACACAAAATAAAAAATATACAAATAATAAAAAAGTTTTTGCTTAACACAAATTTTAATTTGATAAAGTCTACAATTTTGAAAGGATTCCTTGCCATGAAAAACACTTATTCCCAAATGGAATCATACCAATGATAAATTGAACACCCAACAATAATCTGATAGCTTGTTGATCCAGATATTTCTAAGACATTTAAGTAAAATTGAATTTGTACTTATTGTAATTAATTTAATTAAATCCCTTCTCTGATATGAATTTTAAAAATTATTACAGTTAATTTCAAAGCACGTTTTTGCTTAAACGCTGAAAAAAGGTAAGAGGCAATTTTAAGTTTATTAATGATTTGATAATTTTTATAAATGATGTATAAATCTAAATAACGTAAACAAAGCAGATTTCCTTTCTATTTTTATATTTCACACATAGAATGTAGTTTCGAAAATAAAACATGTATGGGATTCAAATTTTATTTAAGAGGTTTATGATACAAGTCAAAATTCAAAATTTATTGTAAAACGAGCTTTTATCGCAAAATTTTTAAACGCATATTAGTACTGAGCTAAAGGTAAAAGCAGCAACTAGGGAGAAACATACAAAAAAATGCCAACTAAAAAAATAACATGTACAGAAAAAATTTAAAAAGTTTTTATCAGAAATCAAACCTAGGAAAAAATAGAAGACATTAAAGGGGAATATAGATCTTAAATATATATTTAAATGGGCTGTTTCATTAAACAAGTAATAATTTAACATAGTAATAGAAAAAATGAAAAATAATTTATAAAATTAGGTCATTCATATAAAATATGGCTTGCAGTTAAAATCATTTTACAATAAACTCACAAGAAAGATGGTTCATGATGGAATGTGACTGATGATTTGATGAAATGACATTAAAATGCTAGGATGTTTCAAACCGAAAAGAATGCTTAGATCCTAGATTCCTAGAAATATTCCTAAAGAGCATAAATTGAAAGAAATTATAGGCTTTATATCTCCATAAATGACTAGTAGGAGATTTTGCTTTTAGATTTGCAGTCAGCAAGCTAATAACCAGTATAATACTGACATGTTTACATACATATATGTATACACATATATATATACATGCATACATACTTTTAATAGAAATTTGAGAACCTTAGGACAGTTCAGTAAAGCAAGGATTTTATTACCAAATAAGGAATGTCTTAGGAAAATTAAGCTGCTTCAGGAGCTCCTACCTTCAGTGTAAATTAAAAATTCACAACGGCAAAAACACGTAATTACAACGAGCATTTAGAAAGACAACTTAAGCGGTGTAAATACATCAGGTTTATAATGGTGTTCATATTACTTACAACACATCTCCTGGTGTTCGATACGTCAGTAAAATTATGGAACATGTTATGATGAAATCTAAATTATCGTGAAAATAGCGAAAACTTCATTTAGTAGGGAAAATAAACCTAAATAATCTATTTACAAGTCGAGAATCTCATGTTGGAACACAAAGCAGCAATCAATATTGGAGTCTCAATAAAATTAGCTTCCTCTAAGAGATTCGATTTCTTTTCACAAGAAAGGTGATATTTAAGACTATAATGAAGAGTTGTCAGATTTTAATGGCTGCTTTTGAAAAGAGTAATTCTTGAAACTTAGATGGAAAGAAAATTTGTAGCTATCTACACAGAGGCTTATAATACATGAGAGATGATGAAAATATCTTGATCAAGACTGATTATGATAATTATCCTCGAAAAACTAAGAAGGCAAGAGACAATTGTACGGAAGAAGTTCCTCTAAATTCATCTAAACATCAAACAAATTTTTATACTTCAAGGATCCCTGCCTGAATCTTGCATATTCCTATATTCAGAGCTGATATTTACTTTAGCATGTTTTTATTGTTTGGTTTAATATGAACTTAAAAATATCAGATTTGTCATTGAATATTCTTGTAAAATAAAAGAGTTATGACCGTCATCGCAGCCTGCATTTTTTAAAACCATGAGCAAAAACGGTTGAGTCAATTATGAAAGACCGTTATCAGGTTCCGCAAAAAATTAGTTTTCATTATTTAACTTAAACATAATATAGAAATTATCATTGGAAAGTGGATCTAGAGACAAACCAGCGCAATTCAAAATGCAGCACCAGCTATTTTCCTTTAAGCACACTCATTTTAGCCAATTGTCTACAGAGAAGACTGAATCAATGGGAATGCAGGAAAACCTTTGGATATCTATTTCCTTAGAAATTAGATGACAACGAATAGAGTAAAATACCAAAATATAGTAGACACTACTCAAATAAAGCCTAACTCATTGCAATTTAAAACAAGCAACTCTGAATTTTTTATTTTTTTTTATTTTGGCATCAACGAAGAATGAAACACAGGAAAAAAGGAAAGTACATAAATGGTGTGCTCATATTCACCGATATACGACAAAGCTCCTGAGATAATCATTGATAAAATGTTGAAATATATATTGGAGAAAAGTTAATTCCTATAACTTTTGTCTTCTGTATTTATTTCAAAATAAATTTCTGAATCCTAATATTAACGTATGATCATGTAAAGTTGTTAATTAGAATATACTCGATTGCAAATTTTGAAATTTAAGCAGATGCCAATTAAGATTCATGAAATAGATTAAAAGTTATGATTAACAAAGATGCTCAAAGTTACACCCAAACTCTATTAATAAAGTCCGAGAACCGTTTAATGAAGTGGGTGACCCGAGCAACTGGAACTAGGAAACTTTGGGTTTGGAGTTTGCTGTACAAAATGCTGATTAAAGCAGAGGTGCCCAATGACATACAAACCCAAATCTAAGCAGATGCTCAAGGAAGAGTCCATTCACACATATCAAGTTACCACAATTCAAAATAAACATGTGCGGATAATTACTAGTTAGTAAACAGTTAAAAATAAATATTAAAATAACCTAATCTTTAAAACTGAACAAAATTTTATGCACAAATCACTTACGGTATTTTATGCTAGAAGAGAAGTAGTATACCCAAACTCCATTAAAAAAGTCAAAACGAGTGTAATACGAGATTCCAGTTTATTTTCTGGTTTAAATTTATAAGTTGAAACTTATTTATAACCCATGAAACAATCTTAAAAAGAAAGCAGTGCGAACAGAGAGGAGATGTATATAATGTTTGTAAAGAGCAACTGGCTCCAAATCAGGAACCTGTAATCTTCAGTTATAGCATAAAACAAAGCTTGAAATACACAACTTATGGAAATTGACCCATTTTTCTAAGTCATACGTTTCACTGACATTATGCAGCAAGAATTACAATGAAAAAAGCTTCATTGGAGCTGTTGCTTCTTTACTCATGGATATCAGATTTTGAAGCATTTCATCAGTCAACTAATTGATCTGACATTTTCAACAATGGAAAAAATCAATGGAGTATATTATAGAACATTAATACCCATTTAATCAATAATTTTACTTTTTGGTTGTATAACGGATTTATCAATTGTCAATTTAAAGATTTATTTAATGTTATATTCAGAAAGATGCCAGAAAAATGAAATCTAGTTTATTCAAAGTATCATGTTCCTTTTTTTCTAAAGTTATAAAGCATAACTACACAATTTAAAACAAATTATTTTCGTTCATATTACAAAATCTTTTTTAGTTAGATATAATTAATCATTTTTTACCCATCAACAAATTTAGGAAAAACAGTTGCTTCTTCCCATATACTAATTTAAGATCTGACATAAACTATCCATTCGTTTTAAAATTGCTTTTTTACAAAACTATTACTCGGACACATAAGTGATGCATCACAATCTCACCCAGTTTGTACGGTGTATTTTGGTGGAAGAGCGAGTACGTTATCTTTCAGATTGCCTTTTCTAGTCCGAATTCAAAACTGCTTGAAAATTAGAAGAAACATGATAAAATAATAAATCCTTGTTTGTTAGTTGTTAATCTGTTATAACTCTACAATGCACTTTCTGAAGAATAATGAAAAGAACTACAGTGTCAAAAGACATTTTGTAGTATCAATAGTACAAGGATACTAGTTTGCTACCAAACGTGTGGAATAGGTTTGATTGTCTTATCGTGCATCAAATAACGAAATAAGCACAAAGTAAAAATTTATAAAGATGTATAGAATTGATGTTTGCTGAACTTTCCATGTATTTTTCATGTACATACCACATAGAATAATTTTGAAATTAGTTCTTTAACACTAAACATACTGGGGATTTTCTTTATTCGGCAAAATTAATGAGAAAAGGGTTCAAATGACCCTTTTCTGTAGTTTTAGTGTTAATGTGAATTAATCAAATAAGCAACCCCCTATATAACATGGGCTAGCATAGATGATTAAGCATGAATTGGTGATGAACTGAATGCAGAACATGAATTTGCTATTTAGTAAAACAGACCAACTTTATACAATAAGGCTAAAGCAATACAATATATTTCTTAATTTTTTATGATACATAATACACTTAAATAAAACTGGAATTTACCTGATGAAGTACACGGCTGATTTGGGTCAAAATCTTCGTCTACTACATCATGGTAAATTGGAGAGGTACTGGCATCTGAAAGTTTTGAGAATATAAGTTCGAAGAAAATTTGTCATTCACATGTTAACTGGCAATACTTTTCAACGCATGCTTTAATACATTTGTCTGATAACATTTAAGTTGAAAAAATATGAAAAATTCTTAGCATTAGTTTTAGTAATGCAGGAAATATTTATACTTGTTCGTTTACAGATCTGAACCTTTCATACAAGTGAATGTATGAAAGAAAAAATTTGTTCATAAATTAAAGTCATTGCTAAGAATTTTTAATATTCATTCTGTAAAAAATTCACCCAATGATTTTGAAATTAGCCTTTTGATGTAAAAGAATTTTATATACAAGCCCCTTTATACCATGGGCTAGCATAAATGATTGAATAAGTGATAAACTGGATGTACAACATGAATGTCAAACTGCAAAACTTTATACAATAAGGCTAAAGTAACACTATATTGCTACATCATTATAATACACTAAAAGAAAAACTGTTTGCAATTTACCTCTCATTTGTGGCTCATTTGGAAGAAAAACCTCATCATCATCACTTCGAGGAACTGCAATTGGATCTGAAAGTATACAGAATATAAATTGGAGGAAAATTTGTCACTTACATGTTAATTGGCAATACTTTTCATCGTATAAGCCTACATTTGTCTAATAAGATTTAAGTTTAAAAATATGAAAAATTTTTAGTATTCATTTTTCAGATGTAGTTAATATTTATACTTGTTAGTTTACAGATCGGAACCTTTCATACAAGTCAATATATGAGAGAGAAATTCTTTCATAAATTGAAATCATTTTTTAAAATTGCCTAATATTCATTCTTTTAAAAATTCAAATTATAGGGGATTAAAATTAGGATTCATGTTTTAAAAAGTTGATTTATTATTCCAAAATTAATGAAACAAAAACAAAAAGTCTTAGGTAGAAAAATTTAAAACAATTATTGAAATTGTTTCTATAATATTCCTAAACATGAACGTTCAATGATCCTAGATCACTTCCCCTTTGGTTTTGCTGTTTAAATAAAATACGTTTGCATAGAATTATTTCATGAGTAATTTTGTTTTTTGAAACATTTAATCAAATATCATGAATATCAGTACTGTTCATTTCAACTGCAATGACAGTTAATTCAATAGTGAATAATAGTTCTCTTCGAGTATTTAAAAGCGGCAGTTTCACCAGCAAGAAAAAGCATTATTGGAAAATATACATTTATATTATTTGAAACCATGAGGCAATAAAAAGAGTGGAAAATATAGTCAAGCCCAAGGAAGGAAGTTTTGGTGGCCGCATGAAAATGATTAATTTACTCGTTATTCAGCCGACAGGCATTAGAAATCAATTACTTAAGCAGCCTAACACAAGAGTAACTATTTACTTTCCCTGAGTACAGTTATCAATAGAATCACCAATGAGAATAAAATGATCAAGAAGCTGATCCACCAATTTCAATTTTGGGAGAAGACTTGACAAGGTTGTAAGTAAAAGCAAGAAACAGTAATTAGAAAAGTAACATGCATACTTAACTGCCACAGCGATACACGAGGGAAATATTTTAAAAGATAAAAAAGGTTGACCCTTTGTGGATTGGCTGAAACGTTCGTTGCAACAACAAAAAAATTTTTGCAAATTGAAAATAAATATTTTTATTGCTTTACACAATGGGAAAAATTTCCCGAAACAATGTTTCGATTGAATCAATACCCTTTTTTGCACACAAGAGCTAATTTTGTTGGATAAAGATTAATTGAAAGTATTGAGATGAATGACTCCTATAAATAAAAATATTAAATCAAATTTTTGAAAACTCAATATTTAGATACCCCATTTTTCTAAAATCCCAAGTCTTTTAGAACCACAAGTCTCATGAAACTAACATCTAGACCAAATGTTATTTGTTTGTTTTTTTAACTTTCCTTTCTACCTTTCGAAAAAGTCAATAAGAGTTGGATCTGTTTCCATATTTCAGAAGAGGATATAATAATTGTTCTTTTGAAGCATTTTATCTCAAGATTTTTTTTGTTTCATTTCTTATCAGTCATAGATTTAGACATTGATGTACATTTCTTTGTATTATTATAGTTGAAGGTGGGATGTTGGATTTACATGACAGTTGAAAGTGCAGTGCATACTGGTAAACAACGTTCCTTTGCTTGAAGGATTGCTTATTTTAATATAAAATTGAGGAGGAAGACAAAACGAGAATAACAAAGTTGTAGTAAACTATTTTTCCTTCTGAGAAGAGTAATTTTGATTTATCTTGTCAACAATTACTATTGATTCTCTTGTCTACAATTACCCGATGTTGTGCAGTAAACAATTTAAATACAGAAGCTTCTGCTGATCAACATACAATAAAACCATAAAGTATTCGAGATAGTATGAGCGACTGAAGTTCTGAACAAAATCTCACGATCGTCCAAAACGTATTTATAAGTACTTTTAAAATTCTTAATGCCTTTTCGAAGTTTTTCCTTTATTATAAAATGATGACCGGAAATCTGTAGATCATCCACATATAATGTACCATGAATGGAAGGTGGAAGGATATTTAAAATATTGCTTATATGGAGATTTAAAAGAATAACACTTAAAATGATACCTGAGGTACTCCTTCATTTTGTGTAAAAGGACTTGAAAAAAGTCTATCAAATGCGGACTATAGAAATGAGTAATGTTGAAATATTTAGGACGATAGGTTGGTAATATCGAAATCCAAACTAACATGGACCAGAGAATAACATACCTCCATGTTTGATCACATGCTTTTCCTAAATCTAAAAATACAGAAGCCAAATGATTTCGTCTGACGAAAGTATTATGAATATCTGATCTAGATCTGCCTTTTTAAGGAAACCACTTTTCAAGTGGAGGAATGTATATATTTTTCTGTATCGTATAAATAAGATGCTAACTGATCATTAATTCCAATGTTTTACTAAGTCAACTATTTAGTATGATTAGTCGGTAACTTAAAGGCATCGCAGAATCTTTTGCAAGTTTCAGTATGGGAAGTTTAATAACTATCCTCCATAAACTAGGATATTTATGCTGTAACCAAATTCTATTAAACAAGGTGAGCAAGGTTTGAAGGGAACCAGTACTTAAGTTACGTATCATTGTGAAACTAAATACCTTAAGAGCAGGACTAGACTTATTTCAAACGAATCTCTTAATTCTAACATCTGAAATTTGCTATTATATGGAAAGAAATGTCTGTCTTGAAATATTATAGGAATTCGCTCTCAATTGTTCTTAAAATTTGGAGAATGTACAAAAGGATTTGGAGCTCGAAACTTTAGAAAAAGTTTCAGCAAGTCTAATTGCAATATCAATGGGAGAAGAATGAGTAACAGTACTGAATATCAGGACAAGCATTTAATAATCCTGATTAATCCCATTCACTGATTTGCTTTTAATCCAGTTGTTTATTGGATGTAGATATTTACTTGATGTAACGGATCATTTTTTGACTTTAGAATCTTTTTTTTTTTTTTTTTTAAGAGAAAATGATTTGGTAATTTTGAAGGAAAGATACTCTATTGTTGGATATCATCAAAAGACACCAAATATCTTCCACCTCTTTTATGTTAAGCGACAGGGATTATTCCACCAAGATTCACATTTTTTAAATTTGGAATAGCTGTATCGGCAGCAAAAATAAGTGATTGTGACATTCCTAACATTTTCATCAATTGTTTCAGTAATAGCTGATTTTCTGAATTCCAGTAAGCTTTATTGTTTCTATATACATATATATAT
>JAPDSC010081014.1:0-13915 GCA_026290005.1 Latrodectus geometricus | reverse complement strand
TATATATATATATATATATATATACATATATATATATATATATATGGTCTTTGCAATATTCAATTACATCCACTCTGGTTGTATAGAAACATGCTGATCACTGCTATGAAGCTCATTTTCTTACACAAATGATAGCAGAGTTGATAGAAAATAGATAGTCAAGTCGATGGAATGAAATGTTTTTCTAATTTCATTAATATGTTTTTCAATTAGCATCCAAAAGGTAATTTTCAGAAAGAAACTGCACTATCTCATGGCTCCATGTATTTGTATTAGCACTTTCCTACTGGTTGTGACTATTAAAATCGCCAATCAGTAAAAAGGAAGTAGGAAACTCTTCGATTAAATCATTAAGACCTGACAGGAGGTTATTGAATCATATGGAAGTAAATAATTGCTTCAAATTATTATAAATGTTATATGCATTCGTATAGCCACAGCTATACGAATGCCATTGAAAAAATTTGAAATTAGGTTGATGTTTAAGGATTGTACAGCAGCAGTTTATTTCCGTGATGCAAATATGCACACTCCTCCAAAAGTTGACGTTTTCATCAGTTTTAACATTGTATGCATATTTAGTTCATGGATTTGAGAAGGGTTTTCTTGCACACAAACAGGATTATGAGAAGATTGATTGATTGGTTGTTGGGGTTTAATGGCACAAGGTCCGATTACGGACAAGCTGCGCCAGATATTGAATTCAGTATAATTTATAAGTGTTTTTGAGTAAATCTCGTGTGACCGATCCTGAGACGAGTCAATTTGACATCTAAATTCCGTACTTTTAAAAACAAGAAAGGATTTAATGAATGATGTTATGAGGTGCAACTTATTGTTTACTTGTGAATTTCAAGTCTCTTGCCACAATGAAACGATATATTTTTTGACAGCCTTTTTAATATCTGTAAGGGGAACTTTGGGATCACGAATAATAGAAGCCGATTTTGCTGCTGTGTCCGCCATTTCATCCCCAACAATTCCCACGTGACTGGGAATCTAGCAAAATATGATATCAAACCCTCTGTTGTATAATGTATGCAGTTGGTGCAATATAGTAGTTACAGCAGGGTGACAATCATCATTATGATTACTCAACTGTTTTAGAACACTCATACTATCGGTATATATGCAAAATTTACGATATGAGCTAGTTTTTAAAAATTTGAGGGCATATACGATAGCAGTAGCTTCGTCCGCATAAATACAACAAGAAGTATGGATGCCATAGCTATAAGTGATGTTATTTAAGATTCCACCACAACCAACATTATTATCTGTCTTGGAACCATCCGTGAAACACGGTATGTATTTTGAGTATTCAAGGCGGTGGTGAGCAAATAGTTGTTGGTAAATGATTGGAGAAGTGTTGTATTTAATATAATTAGCAAAAGGATTCAAAATAATAATGTTCCATGGAGCTAACCCCATCGAATCAGTAGGTACAGGCTGTATATCTGAAAGGTTTGATTTTGAGATAGATTTTATGCTCTCTATAAAGGGAAGGATATTGTAGGGGCGAGCGACGTACAGTCTCTTCAGACTAAGAGCAAGTTCAGTTGATTTCAGCTGATTTTTGGGAATTGACATTATTTTAAAGAAATAGTTAAATGATAACTGCTTACGTCGCAAGTGGAGTGGTGGTTGTCGACAAATCACATATAAGCTTTGAATGGGTGAAGTTTGGAAAGCACCCGAGCAAATTCGAAGAGCCTGATGATGTTGATGATGTACAGGATCCAGTCTACGAAGAACATTTCGTAATGCAACACAACCGTAATCCATTTGAGATAATATGAGGGACTGATAAATTTTGAGTAATATTTCACGATCGGCACCCCAAGAAGTATTTGAAAGTACTTTTAAAATATTTAACGACTTTTCACATTTTTTCTTTAAATATAAAATGGGGGAGAGAAAAATAAGCTTTTTGTCAAATATAATTCCAAGAAATTTAATTTCATCGACCATTGGTATAGGTGTGTTTCGTATATTGATGATTGGAGCAGCATAAAGTCCAGTTTTACGGCAAAAATGAACACATTTACTTTTAGTTGTAGAGATTTCGTGTACATTCCTATCATATCAGGAAACTATGTTATTTACAGCAAATTGTATTAATCGACTATAGGAATACTGGAACCTTGACAGGAAATCTGTAGATCATCCACATATAATGAATCATGAATGGAAGGTGGAAGGGTATTTAAAATATTGCTTATATGGAGATTAAAAAGAATAACACTTAAAATGCTAATAAAAACAGGTAGATTACCTCGAAATCCTAACTCAAACATTGTGCGGAGAATACCATGTCTCCACGTTCGATCATACGCTTTATAAATCGAAGAATATAGAAACCAAGTGATTTCGTCTGACAAAGGCATTACTAATCTCCGATTCGAAGTATATAATATTATCTAGAGTATTTCTGCCTTTATGAAAACCACTTTGAAGTGAAGGGATACATTTATTTTTCTCTACCAAGTAAGCAAGACTAGATTGTTTAGTTTGAGAAAGAGTTCTTCTTAATTCTAATACCTGGAATTCACTGTTGTATGGAAGGAAATTTCTGTCTTCGAATTTCATAGTGAATTGTTCAGAACGTTTCTTAACTTGAAAAAAGTTTGTATTATAGGATTCAGGGCCAGATTCCGGAAAAATTTTAGAAAAAGTTTCAGCAAGTTTATTTGCAATGTCACTGGAAGAGTATTTAGCAGTACCGTTTATCAGGACAGGTATAGAAAAATTCTGATAGATCCCATTAGCTGTCTTTATTTTCTTCCATGATTGTTTATTGGATGTAGATATTGAAGTTACATGACGGATCCACGATTCTTTCTGGCTTTGACGTCTTGTTTTACGAGAAAAAGCTTTGGCCTTTTTGAAAGCAAGAAGATTCTCCGTGGTTGGATATCTTCAAAATATGCCCCATAGCTTCTTCTGTTCCTTGTATGCTAAGCGACAGGCATTATTCCACCAGGATTTACAAAGTTTTTTGGGTTTTAAAGAAGATTTTGGAATAGCTGTATAGGCAGCAAAAATAAATGATTTTGTGACCTTCCTAACAGCTTCATCAATATCTTGTCTTGACCATTGTTTCAGTAATAAGAGCTAATTTTGTGAATAAATTCCAATATGCTCGATGGTAGCTATATGTAGGCGGTCTTTGCACCATTCTATTGCATCCACTCTGGTGGATGGAAAGAAGAAAATGATCGCTGTTATGAAGATCATTTTCAACACTTAAATTCAATGATGGCAGAATTGAAGGAGAACAGATGACTAAGTCTATGGAGTAAAAAGTTTTTGTAATTTGATGGAAGTAGGTTGTTTCATTAGTATTCAACAGACAGAGGCAATTTTCAGAAAGAAACTGTTCAATCAGACGGCCCCTAGTATTTGTAATCAAACTTCCCCATAGGTTATTGTGTCCATTGAAATTGCCAATCAGTAAAAAAGGAGCAGGTAACTGTTCAACTAAATCATTAAGATCTTACAGGTGGATATTATCATGTGGAGGAAGATAAATGCTGCAAACTGTCATAAGCGATGTTAAATGTATTCGAATAGCTACTGATTCAAGGTTGGTATTTAAGGAATGTACAGCAGTAGGGTATTTCTGTGATGACAATATGCACACTCCTCCAGATCTCGTGGCGTTTTCATTGCAATCTTTTCTATAACAATTATAACCCTGTATCTGTATAGAGTTTTGGGGTTTCAAAAATGTCTCTTGAAGGCAAACTCATGCAGGGTTTCGAGAAGATATCTCTTTGATATCCTCATAATGAGAGCAAATGCCATGACAATTCCAGGAAATGAAAGTAGTTATTCTTTAGTTTCTAAGCCCCTTTTTATGGGGTTGGGCATCTTAGTTTTAGATAGTGCTTCACTAAAGGTTTTGTCTTTTAAAAGATACAAAGAAGCTGCATCTATTTGAATAGAAACGAGAGATTTTTCTACTTGCCAAAGAGGAATCTTTAGGGCCTTCTTTAGCCTCTATTAGTTTCAAGGCCTTAAAGGCTTTGGACCTCGAAAAAGATGATTTATGTTTTCCGTAAGATGAGATTTTGTCAGTTTTTTCAGAAATGACAGGAAATGCAACTGGAGGAAGACTTGAATTTTTTGTTTGGGTGGCAACAGTTACTCTGACCTTTTTTACTGTACTTGCATAAGTTATTCCTACAGAGGGAGTTCGAGCTGTTACATTGTGTCTGGCTTCTGGATAGGAGATGTTATTCTTAATTTTCACAGTTATTTCTTTTTCTAAAGTCCATGTTGGACATTAGCGAGAATAAGATGGGTGATTGCCTTTGCAGCTTACGCATTTTTCTTTTGCTTGACAGTCCGAACTCTCATGCCCAACTTCAGCACAACGAGCACAAGTAATATTTCCTCTGCAAGACATTTTGGTATGTCCAAAACGCTGGCATGGGAAGCATCGTAATGGGTTGGGAATATATGGACGTACAGAAAGTAACATATAGGCTACTTTGATAGTTTCAGGCAGCTTTGGTGTATGAAATGTAAGAATTAGATGTTTAGTGTTGATAAATTTATCATCTCTTTTGATCTTAATTTGCTTGACATTGCAAACCTTTTGACTATGCAGATTGAGATATTTCTTCTTCTGGGACATTTAAGAGATCAGCTACTGAGATTACGCCGTAAGAGAAATTAAGGCGACCATGGGGTATGACAATGATATCTAGATGGGCTAATTTGTGCATATTTCTAATGGATATGCTTTGACTAACAGAAGATGTTTCAATGAGTAAATCACCGGAACGTAGTTTTCGGATAGACTTAACTGAACCAAGGTAACCAGATATACCCTTTTGAATAAGAAAGGGAGACATTTAAAAATGAACCTTCTTTTAATCTTATAATGAAAAATTTAGCATCAGCAAAATCTATTTTTTGCTCCAGAGGGAGAGAAAGAGCAGAAGATACTTCCATGGAGAAACTAAAATATTCGAGGCCTGACGGCACCACCCACCATGGAACCCAAGGGGAATCAGATAACTGCAACAATGCTAATCAGACCTTATACGCTTTCTATACAAAACTGGTGTGCACTCCACCCTTTACGAGTCACACAGTTAATGCAAGATCGCTTATCCATTAGAGCCGATTGGTGTTAAGAGGACCATTACACACCTCCCGTTTACCTGAAGCAGAGGCCAAAGTAATGTGTTAGCCTCTGGGGACCTCAATTACCAGGACCCTCCTTTCCAAGGACACGGGTCTCCACGCACGGCAAACACGTGGGGGGTTTAGTCCCCAAGAGTAGCTAATAGCAACAGAGCGGCGACAGCTGCTCAAGGGGAGCCCTCAACCTCAAAAGAGGCAACCACAATGAGGGAGAAAAGGAAGAAAAAGTAGAAAGGGAGAGAAGAAAAGAAGAGGACTGATCACTGGGGTACCTGGGGATTATGACACCCTTGTTTACTTAAAGAAAGTAAACCCCTTGAGGGGAGATTTGTGAAGAAGACCACTACACATTACCCGTTTATCTGAAACAGAGACAGAATGTGTTGGTGTTTGGGGATTTCACTTATCAGGGTCCTCCTTTCCAGGAAAAAAGTTCTCCACGCATGGCATGTGAGTGATATTTTCCCCTAGATAAACTAATAGCATCAGGATGGAAATCTACTTAATAGACGCATGACTACAACAACAAGAGAGAAGAGAAAAATAAGAAAAGAGGAAAAGTAATCACTGTCGTACCTCAGAATTCTGACTTCCATGTTGATTTAAAGTAAATTCACTGAAGGAAGCTACTTATGAGGAGATGACTAACTTGCCATTGAGACATGAAAAGTATAAGAAATAGATTAGACTAGAGAATAGAAAAAACATCCCTGTGTACTTCAAGATTGGGACACCGTACTAAGCAATGCGAGTCCCATGAAGGCTAAGGCTAATTTGGACTCATTGTAAAATTGCTTATACTGTTACACACCGTTTCATTACTCACTCCAAGAATAGAGGCATGCAATTCGCTGTCATTTATTTAATATGATAGCCCAAAATTATTGGGTTGGAGGGGAGTTCTGTCGTATTTTAAATAGGCAGGTGATTTTTCTTGTAAATAAAAAAAAAAAAAACATCTGGCTAGTGAGTCAATCGGATTTGTTTTTTAGCTGCTGTAAAATATAAAAGGTGCCCTTTTTTACCGTTCATCATTTACTTGCAATATTTAAAGGGAAAAACATGTCGGTAGATAAAGTACATTTACGACACTGCATTTTATATGAATTCCAAAAAGGAAGCATCACATTTGTTACATGTAAAAATTTATGTGCGGTATTTGGAAAATATATCGTAAATGTTCGTACTTGTCAAAGATGGTTTAGCAAATTTCATTCGGGGACCTGAGCCTCAAAGAAAGTGTTCGATCTGGACGACCATCCAAGAACGATAATGTTTTGCGATCGATGTTGGAAAATAATCCACATTTAACAAGTCGAGAAATTGCAGAAGAATTTGGCTCATACAACTGTTAGAGATCACATTAAATCTCTTGGGTTTGTGTTAAAGTGTTTGGGTTCCACATGAATTGACGGAAAAGAGTTTGTCTTATCGTTTAAGAATATGTTCATCACATCTGATTAGACACAATGTGGAGCCGTTTTTGGACAGGCTGGTTACTGGAAATGAAAAGTGGATTCTTGACGAGAATATTAAATGAAAAAAATCTTACAAACCAGGAACATCAGCAACAGTTCCAAAAATAAATATCCATCAACGAAAAGTACTGTTTTGTTTGTAGTGGGTCAGGAGAGGTCCAGTGTATTACGAGTTGCTGAAACAGGAAAAAAAACATCAACGCGGATCTATATTGCAATCGGCTGGATAAATTGAATGCAGCTATCAAAGAAAAAAGGCCAGCATTAGCGTCCAAATAAGGAATAGTGTTCCACCACGATAATGCTCGCCCGCATACTGTAATGGTGACACTACAAAAACTGAATGCGTCAGGTTGGGAAATCCTTAGTCACCCCCCGAATTCACCTGACATTGCACACTCTGATTATTACCTGTTCAGATCTCTGCAAAATTATCTAACGGGAAAAAAATTCAAGTCTTTTGAAAGTGTTTCTAAAGCAGTATTTGACTATTTTAACTCCATGGATGAGAACTTCTACAAAATAGGAATTTACAGGTTAACTATAAGATGGCAACAGGTTGTAACAAATAACGGAATATATATAACTGATTAATATTAATCACATTTTATAAATGAATTCAAATATTTTCTTCAAAATACGACAGAACTTTCCCTCCAATTCAAAACAAAGGGGGATCTAAAGAAAAATGCGTAAATGTTTTTCTACATGGGTATATATTAATTTCATAACAATTAATGACAGATTAAAATACAGGTATCTTGCAATGCAAGTGATCGGCTATTTCGTCCTTACGTTAAACAAAATGCAATGGAACATGAACAAAGAGTTTCAACTGACACTTTATAACTTTGTAAGAACAGTGAATCTTGTCTTTTCATACCTCATTCGTCTTGCATATAATGTAACTACACAAGATTTCACTTAACATTGCAAAATAGGTTTTCAATAAAGCAATTAAAATTGTCAAGATTTAAAAATATTAAATTCTTTTAAAAATGATTATTTAAAAAATAATAATTAGAAGCAGCTTAAAAAGCAAAACTAATAAGTTCGTGGTCTAAGAAATATCTTAGTTTTTAATTTTCTGTGTACTTATTCAACTATTTCGATAAAAATTTTAAAATTTGAAGTTTATATTAACATTACTTAACAAATCAAATTATGTTACTCATTCCCACCATTTAGATAATCGAAACCAACTGTAAAAATTACATCACAGATTTAAAAATAACCAAATTGAATTGTATTAATCAGTGAAACAATTTGATTCTTAGCATTTAAAATTATGAGTTTTGTACTACGGAAGAGTAGAAATATAACGTATGACATTAAAAAGTTTATATTTATATCTTTAATGCATAAGCACTTTTCACAAAATAGCTACTTTTTTAAGTTCTTGCACGAAATCACAAATAAATTCGTTAAAATTGTAATTTCTACTAATATCGACTTACTTTCTTGAAGGTCTTCAGCTTTTCTTTTTTCGGCAGATGCCTGAAAGTCCCTTCTTGCAGCAGACATTTTTTTTCGTTCCTCGCCTAAATAGCAAAATATATTTGTAACTTTAAACTTAAATATTAAACATTAACTCTAGTGTTTCAGGAATAACACAAATTAAAAATTACACAAGATATTTTCAGAAGAATGATTGCAATCTAAGATTTCATTACATTATTTTATATTAATGTAGGAAGGAGAATATCCACTTTAAATTCCCGCTTAGTCAGATATAACAGTGATTTTAACCGAAATAATTTGTTATTTCTGCGATTTTAGCATAAATCTAGTTATTCTGCCTTTAACAGTCTCAAGCAATGGTCAACATTTAATACCAGTAAGACATTCTTATTTAAAGTACAAATATGATTCTTTAAAATTTTTCTAAGCATAAAACAAACATTGAATAAGGTAAAAACTAATTTAGTGATCGAAAACTTTCCAATTCTTGTACCAGCAAATTTTTCTTTAGTGATTGAAAACATTTAAGTTTTTCATCTTTGGCAGATCAATTTTGAAACTGTTGTCAACGAATGGAAGAGCTAATGGAAACTATGCAGTGGATATTAAAACACATACACAGGTCACCAACAGTTAAGGAACACGTTTTTCAAAGTTCATAAAAAAAAAATAAACTTAACAGTAAAGTTTATATGAATGACAAAACAAAGTTATGTAAAAGTAGGAAAAACGCTTGCTACCACTTTTTCGATTTAAAAGAACTGGCATATAAGATTTAGATAAAGCATGTAATCACGTTAAATGTGTAATTGCTCATTGCCCTTCTTGGAGTACTGAGTTGAATATATTTTTTTTTGTTTGTAAATATTTGTGTATTCTTTGTTTATAATTTAAGAAATAATAAATAATTAAAATAAAAAAAATAAATAAAATAAGTACTATACAGTTCTATGTGTTTATTGTATCTTGTTTTTTCAATTTACTATTTCTCTCTTGTAACTTTTGTTTTTATTTTGTTTGGAATTCTATAATTCATCATGCAGGAACAATTTATTTTATTGGGAACACTTATCTTAACATGAATCTACTGTCTATGTTTTTGAAATAACTTCTTAGGAATAGAAGGGATATGGCCCTCTGGGCTAGAAACCTAACAATAGCTAGACCTAAACCATATGTAATTAAAGATTTTTTAGCAGATTCTTCATCACTGAAGTCCCGCAATGTGAGACAAGCCATTTGCATGATTCACTAAAGTGGCGGTCGGTTGGATGCATGGAAATCGGGATGCTACAGGCTGAGGCAACTTATTGTGTCTCGGTGTGGTCCACCGGCTCAGGAAAAATATCAGATTCTGTGTCCTGTTCCAAACCAACCACGAGCTTGAAACAGGTCACGAGCAACAACTGAAGAAAATTATTTTATAGTTCTTTCGAACCGAAGAAAAATTCTTATGCCGTAATTTGTTACAGACCACTGTAGATTCAGGGACATAGTTTTATTCATGCATTTCTCTACGCAGGATGACCTGTTTTATCCCCTCCCCAGAGAATAAAGAAACCGTTTATCTTGGGCAAGAGAAAGCTTCCTGTCATAGACAATGATGGGGTTCTCTTATTTTTACAAAGTCCAGATTCAACAGAAAAAATGAATCATGTGTTCTGATCATGAGGAAACAAAGCAGCAGATACCAAAAATACTCTGGAAAGACATTTACCGCTGTGGTGAAATAACGGCAGGAACATCACTCGACGGTCACATGGATCTGTTCTAGGGAGGAACTGATTAGTGCGAGATTTCGGGATGAGTTTCTTAATCATATGTCCATTCATATGTCAGTGCAATTGGCAATGCTTTCGCAATATGCATTAAGACTAGGATGAAGGTCTTGATTTGGTGCAAACAAAACATCTTGTTATCCAGACCTAAATTTCATAGAGCATTTGTGAAACTGTGTAGACAGGATGCAGCTTTAATTTCTCTAAGGCCTGCTATAGAGTTGGAAAAGAGTTGTCTGGTTTTTGCATCCAATTTGGTAACTGGCAACTTAATTGACATCATGGAAAATCAACAGTGAGTTCAATATAGGGTTGGGGAGATATTCCTTATTAAAACTCATTTTTTTATTATTCTATGAAGTTTTGCAATATGAAATTGTAATTATTTTTCCAAATATTAATTTATCCATAATGAGTGCTTTTTCTAAATCTTCATTTTTTTTTAAATGACATGTTATATAAACTATTTTGCAATAAATACATACCCGTATTTTGCACAACATCCACATTTGGTGTTTTTACATTCATACAAGTTATGTGCAAAAAACTGATTTTTCCTTAAATGGAAGTTACTACAGTTTTCATTAAAATTTTCAGAAATTAGACACCATTTGGTCTTTAAATTAATGGTCACGACTTCAGACATGATATAATTTTGAAGCTTATTAATTTTTAGGTTTAAAAAATTTAAAAGCAGTTTTGGAAGTCATTGCACATAGGATCCAAATCACCAAAAAGATTATAGTGTTCTAAGTTCCCACTCCCAGTTGCATTATATAAAAAAATTATTTATCATACAGATTATGTTATTAAACGACTTTCAATGATTTTATAGCGGAAAGTTTTTCAATAGTTCTCAAGGATCTCAATTTGGAATGTAAGTTTATATTGTGCAAAGTTTAAATAATTTGTTAAAATGTTCAAGTTAACATGGGCTTAGGAAATTAACTAGCATAACACTTTCTGGAAACCATCTCTTGCAATGAAATTGAGAAGGTTCCGTAAACTCCTTCATAAAAGAATTGATTACTTGAAATTATGTTATTACAGAATTCGAACAGGGCAGTTATATCCCAATTTGCCTCATTAATTTAGAACGAACTGGTTTCTTATTAACACACAACAGAAAAGTTCATCAAGTCGCCAAGAAATAGGTCAATAAGGTCAACAGAAATAATGATACTGTTACGATCAGAAAAACTTTTTTTGAAATCGAAATTCCAATTTTATATCAAAGTAATTGAGCGTTTTGACAGATTAATAAATTTTTATTTCTGTAATCACAGGAAGAATTCTCCCCTTTATTGAATTCTGGTTATGGTCAAAGTTTCCATTTACTATCTAAAAGTTTGGTCAAATCAATATTATCAATAGCTGATTTTACAGGAGCACATTATCATGTGAGGCATCAAATCACTAAAACTCCTCCTGGTAAATAGTTAGGCTGTACGTCATCCCTTTATGCACAAGTTTAGAAATTTATATTAAGTTTGAAACAAGCTTTCATCCTACCACCTAGCTATGCTCCTTTGAAAATTATTGAGAAACTCGTTTATCCTTAGTTATAAATTCACAAATAGATTAATACATATTAACTGAATGCATTAAAGAGAATTAAAAAATTTGATCGTAATTCAATGCAACTTTTACATATATTTTAACCCTTGTAATATTGACAATTATAAATCAAAATGACAAGCAAAATAAAATTCTAAATCATAATTGAATGGGACATTCAATGATAATAAATCTATGATAAAGTATTTTCTTTGAAATCAACTATGACTCTATATGTTGTATGATTTTGACGCAATCCACTATGGGGAAATTTGTGACTATACTTTTCACAGTTTTCAGTTTGTTAATTAAAATTTCTATAATTAAAATACAAATTCAGAAAATTGTTTAAATTTTTTAAAGTACTTATATTTAAAATAATGTGATTTCTTAGTGATTTTAAATCTTTCATTTGTTTTTGACTAATAGTTTCTTCTATAATTATTATAAATAATTGTAAAAAGTTTATGAAACATTATATAAATGAGAAAATTTTTTCTATAACACACACAAAACTATCAAGAGGTTAAAATTTCAGTTTAATTTTTCAGTACTTATTAGTTTGGTTTTGTGTGGTTCACTGATGCAAGGTCCAATACTGGACAATTCTGCACCGAACAATGTTTAAAACAAGAGACTCAATAATAAGAGACTAGTCAAATATATAAGATGAAGGATATTAAAAATTTAATAAAAGTTTATGTAAAAGATTAAAGTGGATAAAAATTTAAATAGAATTTAAAAAACCTATTGCACGTAAAAATGCAAACAAATTTCCATGTGGTTTAGATCCAATTAAATCTGATAAAATCAAATTTGTTCTGTTAAAAAATACTAAGTGTAAATCATTGAAGTTAGGACAAACAATTAAAATGTGATGTACTGTATACGGTACATTACACATGTAACAAATCGGAGCTCTCTGAGACAAGAATAAATGCTTGTGCGTAAATTGAGTATGTCCAATGCGAAGGCGTGTAAGTTTTACATCAACTCTTCGTATAGGAACATCTGGAAATGGAAAAATCCGAGGAGATATATTATGCAATTTGTTGTTTATCTGCAAATCCCAAGTTTTTTGCCAGTGGGACGAAATAAAGTCTTTGACAATTTGTTTAATGTTAAAAAATGTTAATGCTTTATGTAAAAGGTCAGTGGCATTTTTAGCAGCAGTATCTGCAAGCTCATTCCCAGCAAAGCCAACATGACTAGGAACCCAACAAAGCACAACATCAAATCCTTTACTCTTCAATGTATTTAAAATATCTAATATTTCCACAATAACTGGATGACATTTTTCGTTAAAATGGTCTAATTGCATGATCACACTCATGCTTTCTGTATAGATACAGTGTTTTCGATGAGAGTTGGATTGTATTAGCAGGGGTCGGAGTACAGAATTTTTTTTTTCAGGACACTATTTTCAAGAAATATCAGGACATTTTTCAGGACATATTTCCATAATTAAAGAAAACCAATGATACTTTTACATATTAATTTCTGTTTTATGCATAAAACACATTTTAGAAAGGAATAAACTATTTAATAAATTCTGAGTTTTTTAATTTTTAATACAACAATATAAAAAATAATACAGAAATTTAAACTTTTTATACTGAACATTTTCTGAAAATTAATAAGTTACATGATAAATGCTTTAAATTAACAGTTAATTTATGTATAATTGAATAATGTTCATTTTGAACTGGATGCATTAGCATTTAATTCCAATAATTAATACTGCACTTTTTTAATTTATCATTCACAGATACAATCTCTGCATTAGCAGCAGACAGCATCATTTGTCCAACTTTTACATCACTCATATTATCATCATTGATAGCACATGCTATTTTTTTAGTTGCATCATCCAAAAGTTTTTGAGCTACACACTGATTATCAAGCAAATTTTTCTTTTCTTCCTCAAGTTCATTAATTTTTTCTAATAGGTGCGATTGTTTAAACTTTTTTTCCCTAGTAGCTGCTACATCTTCCTCATCCTTTCTTTTCTTCTCTAATTGTGTTACATCTTTTGATTTTTCCATATATGATGCATATTCTGCATGAGATTTCTAAATATAATGCATCATTTCTTTGGTATATGGAATGGAGGAAACAGAATTGCCATGCATTCGAATAACATCATGACAAATCCGTAAACTTTGAATGGTTAATTCCGATAAAGAAGCTCTCTCCTTTGTCACAACAGAATTATTAGTTGAAAACCCTCTTTCTGGTTGGGAATTTACATTCAATAACGACAGACATGCTTTAACCACTCTAGAAAGAGTAGGATATTTTATAACCACCAGCATCTTTTATATTGAAAACCGCATTCCAATATTTACAGATATTTTGATCATTATCATAGTCATTCACAATCAAAGTTACATCTTCACACATGTAAAGAATTCACTATTCATTCATCTTATCAAAGTCTGAAGAAGTTTTATTCACATGAGGAATATGTTGAATTAATCTGCT
>JAPDSC010080999.1:0-10362 GCA_026290005.1 Latrodectus geometricus | reverse complement strand
TTTTATACTAAAATGAAATTCTATTAATTTTTCTTTGAAGGAAAAAATATGAGAGTCAAAAAATAACATAAGAGGGTACTTTCTAGAAATGGATCGGGTAGTAAAAGGAAATAATTAAAAACTCAGACATTTACGGCCATATTCATCAAACATGGGTTAACTTGAGTGTAGCCTATCTCGGATATAGCTCAATTCTAGCATGACTCGCCGATTCTTATTCACGAAGTGGGGAAATTCCCGTGTTAAACAACTTTGGAGTTAACTGAACACGACATGTAAGACGGCTTCTGATTAGCTAGCAATCTTGCACATCAATGTCAACAAACATACCACTTAAGTCCTCTATTGTTTGCTGACTCGGCGTTAACTCTCTGAAATCGTAGGGTTATTCTAGGGATCCATATAGGCGAGTTAATCACTGTTTTTGTAGAGGTGAATAACGTTTCATGACTTAACTCGCCTTTTACCCTGAAACCTCGTTTAACTCTGGTTGGTGAATACGGCCGTTACAGTTGTAGACTATAGAAATAAAATGAGAATAAATTTTGTAACGTGTTTAGTGACAAATTTTTGAAATAGAGTTTGCATGTATATTGGGTATTGTGATTATGAAAGATCAAAAATCGAATATAATAAAAGCACAATTGAACATAACAAAGTTCATGATAATTTGCATGAAATTAGAGTAATTAAAGCAATGAACTGTTGCACAATCACTCGTACAGAGTATATATTTACGAAATATCTGTGAGCATACAAAACTGTTAAAATATCAAGCTATCGAGAGAGACAAACTATCAAAGAGTAGGAAATTCTTGAAAGACTTTGGAAGAAAATTGTAGCATAAGAAAAATTACAAGAATTTCTTTGATAACAGTATTGATCTAAATAAAGTTTTGATATAAGTTGTGGAGGCAAGTTATATTCTTGGTTGGTTCCTCATTATTTGACTCCTTTATAAAAGCAGTAACCCCATAGAGATTGCACAAAAGTTAAAACTCTATATTGAAACTTAGCAATTTCTATTTCACATTGCTGCTGTTGAAGAAATATTAATGAGATATTTTAAAATAGAAAAGAAACCACAACCAAACCAGAAATGGCTTGGTTGTAATTAGAATTGAACTAAAATCAATATAATCAACTAAAATTATAGATTTTAAATTTTACCTACATAAAAGAGAAAAATTAATTTTAGAAAAAGTGGGTAGTAAAACTTCTAAAGAAAAAAATTATAACATATTTTAATTAAAATAATTTTGTTTATCTCAATGAATAAGTGAATAGAAATCATGAATAAATTGCTTTAATTTTTTAATTCTAAGTCAATATATTACGATAAATTAGGATATATTCAAACCATAAATTTCTTTGGAAGAAACGGAACTGGCATAACATTTAGCAAGGTAAAAGATTCTTAATACTTCTTACCTTAATTTTCTAACATGGCCCAATAGTCTTGTATTTTTGATAAAATTTTTAAAACATCAATTTCAAAATGAATGTAGTCGCTAAATTCATGCCATAAGGAATTTCATAAAATGCTTATTTGGCCATAACTCTTGCTTAACATAACTGCTTACAATAATAAATGGCGGACTTCTCCGTAGGATAAAACGGGAATGGATCCAAAGTATTATCACCTGATTGGTCATAGCTTAGGAGCCCACCTGAGTGGTTGGGTTGGAGAGAGAGTAAGCGGTATATGGAGAATAACAGGTAAATATTCGTAATAAGTTTGCTTTTTATTAGGTTGGGGAAAAAGTAATCCATTATTTTTTTTGGTAGACGTCTGTAGTGATCGATATCTCGTCATGTATATATCAAACAATTTCAGATTTATGCTCGTTGCAAAGGTGACATTTGACACTAAAATATCCTCTTGCGGTTTTTTGTTTGATCATTTCAGTTACGAGTACAAGGTTTTAAAAATGGAAGGCAACAAACAGAAAATTCGATACATTTTCGTTTTTCTATTGTAACGGCGAAAAAGATAGCCAGGTGGCTAAAATTGTGAAAGGTGTTTATCGTCCTATATAAGACTGTAACAACCAGTTAAGTACAATTTTTGTTTCATCGATTCCGTTCGGGTATTTTTGATGTTAGAGATGCACCTCGCATGTGGATACAGCATCATCGAAAATGTCTATAAAATATCAAAAATGATCGAAGTTAACCGCATGTCAGCAGTCGTAACGCGCAAGACCTAAAAATCTACATGAAAGCTGTTTTAAATTTTTACAAAGTGAATCCAAAAGAAGTTACATAAAGTTCACGTAAAAATAATGGATTTCTTTTTCCCCAAACTAATATATTATATCTAAAATTTGTATTTCATTTTATAGGCAAATTGTGATTATTTTATCATCGCTTAAAAATAATGTGCATCATAACTCTGATTTGAAAATACATTAAAAATTTATTAACATTATTTTACTTAAATATGGAGATATACAGCAAAATATATTTTTTTTCCAATGGCGGGCACTTGGGTGATTAACCCTTTTTTAGCCACAACCAGACCGGAAACTGCTACTCATTTATCGTTACCCGGTGGGCACCTGTGAATCAAGTCGCGGAGGAGAGTGGCACTACCACCCACGTCACACCACTACAAACCTGTTTATAGGGCGGGCCACATTCATCCATCATCAGAAGAAAGGACAAGAAACACAAAGGAAGAGAAAGTACATCCATGTCTGAGCCGGGATTCGAAAACAGGTCCTCCCCATCCGTAGTCAGTTACGCTAACCACTAAACAGGTTGGACGGCATACAGCAAAATATTACATGATATAATTTTTATACATAATATTAATCATTACTATAAGCATATTCTTCTAATGAGAGCTTGTAGGACACAATAAAAATATCTGATATGTTCTGGGATTATTATTTATGATTTCACCTCAATAAAGGAGAATTATGTGGGGAAATGTTTGACCAATTGCGTTATCCATCTTAATCCAGAGATTTCCATTAGATAAAAAGAGTGCCATTGACTATTAAAATTTTATATTTAGATTAGATTAAAAAACATTTTAAAACAAATTTTCAATCGAGGGTTAAAAATTAGCTAGTTATAGAGCTAAAATAATTTCAATTAAATTGAATTGTGTGGTAAATCAACCCATTGGGTGGCCAGGTGCCCATATTTGTTTTCTTGGCCAAGAGCTATGGGGTGCAAAGCATATGTCTCGGTTAGGTGGTCAGCCTAACACGAACCCCCCAGTGCTTAGTTTCTAAACATGCTTGGTACTCAGTTTCACCGATCCACTGAAGAGATATGGCGCAGCTTGTCCTATTTGGACCTTGTGCCATAAAACCTAACCAACCACTGAAGAGATGAATCGACCTTGACCAACCCTCGGAAAGAAATTCGAATCTGAGATTTGGGAGCTCTAAACACTACAACTATCATTGGGCTTCAAAGTAGATTTAATAATCACAACTATTTTCTTAATATTTAAGAGATTTATATGTCTGGTAACAATATTTCTGTCTCTGATTAAGTACACCATGAATACAGTTCTGATTAATCTTGCTCATTAACATCTAATTAAGTATTCGGTAACTTATCCGTAGAAAAGAACGCCTTGTAGAATCGTTGCGATATCTTGTTACTTCAAAATTATTTTATATAACCAGTTATTACTAGTTTATACAACCAGATTAAAGCCAGTTATTGGTATTTGATTTTTATCGATATAGGTCTCGATCCTGCAGGGCTTTACTTCCAAAATGCAAGTGATGAAGTTGCTTTAGATATATCAGATGCAATTTTTGTGGATGCTATACACTGCAATGCTGGATCAAACATTACCGAAGGTAAAATTTATAATTGTTTGCTAGTGAATGTGTTAGAGTAGAATTATTTACTTCTGCTATATAAAGTAAAAAAGTTTGATTCATTTAAATTATTTTAAATATAAGAACTTAATTCTGTGTTTCCATTAAATATCATGCATAATTTTTACATACGCAGAATTTTCATTAAATTTAATATACGTTAATAGTGCTTTAGGTCTCCTACTCTGCCAACTTGGTGATAAATGCACCAAGCGTAGTAAACCGTACGTTTTTATCCCTAATGAGCTCTTTATGGCAACCATTGGAGGAAATAATTTGAAGCGCTTTTTCACGCATGCTCATTAATTGGCTTTTTTTCTTTTAGCATTTTCATTGGTCGTTAATTAGTTTCAGTTTGAAAAATCGGTCATTTTCATTGGTTGCTAATTGCTTTTGAAAATCGTTAAAAATCTTATTCCATTATCGCCATGGCAACAGCGTTTTTTAAAACGCGCCAAGTACGGGACCCACAGCACACTTTCGCCAAGTTGGCAGAGTAGGGGACCTAAAGCGCATTTTCACCAATTTATGTTTCTCCTTGTAAAATGAGTGATTGATATCCATATTATTTGTTTTAAATAAATTTGATTACATTCATAAGAATGAATTAAAACTAATTTTTATTAATATTTAATATATTAAACCTTTTGTCACAAATATAGGTTTAATTTAAACTTTATAAATATAAACTAAGTTCCAATTATTGATAAAATTATTAGTTGTGGAAATATAATTTTCTAATTTATATATTAAACTTTTAATGATGCGAAAAAAACATTATTTTAGTTAGTTTGATTTATTTTATTGGCAGAACAGTTTTGAATGTCATAAAATATATAAGCAATTTTAAATGTCTTTATCAATTCGCTTAACAAAATATGCTCACTAACTAAAAAAAATTAATCGCTTAATAATTCTTATCCTCGAAAATTACCTCGAAAGTATGTTCTATTATAGAAAATATCAGGTGAATAATATATAAGTCATCATATGTATAATTGTAAAAAAGTATAATTTTTTTATCCTTATGTCAATATAAATTTGAAGATTAAATTTAATTAATTAAATAATATTTACTTAAAAAATTATTTTTAAATGCAGAAATCACCAACAATATCATGGTGCTAGATTTAGTTATGTTATTATGATAAGCTTTGAGCTGTGTGCCTGCTTGTACCAGTCATGGACACGAAATACACCCTTCAACCTCATAACTATGACTCAAGTCAAACGATGAGGTGAACACACAGTTGGCCCGCTCCTGTCCATGCTTCACTATACCAGCTATATATATATTGTAGACATTATATATATTGTAGACATTTTTAGTATCCACTTCATATATTGTCTTCCGGGAGAACATTTCATAGATAATTGGGGCATTTTCATGTGTCACAAGGGAGGAAACCCAAGAAACTCCTCATCACCCTCTCGGACAGGTAGAAGGTAGAAACGCAACATCCATTTCTCATTGTTCAATACTGGCTGGGGTTGAACCTGAGACTTTTCTCTGTGAAAAGCGGTGTCCTACTACTAATCCATGATATGTCAAGTAATCTAAACATTATTTTAACATTAAAAATTCATATACAACGAATACATAATATAGTATGTTCCTCTTCGTTTTCAAAACCATTTATTATTTTAGAGGAATAGGTTACATTACATCTTACTCGTTACTGTAACACGTTACCGTTTTGTTATAATTTTTTAAATTAACAAATTCAAAAATTTAATATGCACTCTCTTTCCTGCAATATTCATATTTTCTGACAAGTTTTTAAAAGTCTGTAACTTCATAAAATCGACAACTTTCTTCTGTAATATCAAATTCCTTATAGAAGTAATCATTTTAGTTTTACAAAATCACTTATTTCCAAGGATCATAATTCATCGCATCTTGCAATATGCTTTGATCGATTGACAAGTTTAGCAGTTCGTTGTGCACTATGATCAAGCTGTATGTACTAGATTCCAATAATTTTAAAACAGCTTAACTTTAAAAAACATACTTTAAATTACATACATATCAATGATAAAAAGAATTTATTAAAATTCATCCAACTCATCAAAAATTGAGTTCAACTAAGGAAGGTAATTTAACATGGTATTTTCTGTGAAATAGACAAGGACTGTTCTAAAGAGTCGAATTGAATTAGATTGAGATTCATTATAGAAGAATCCCAATCCAATTGGAATTTATCAAGACATAATTACTTTAATGGCATATTACTTTTATTACTTTAATTATTTTAATGGCATATGGAAAAAGTTTATATGAAAATAAAGTGGTTTTCCACCAGGAATTATTTGGTACTCTATAAATAGGTCTTGGACTTCTCGCAGACTTTGCACACCTTGATTTCTACCCGAATGGAGGAAATTCCCAGCCTGGCTGCACAAGTGACGACGATTTAATATCAAATGGTTTGTAGACATTTTCTGGCTTGATAATAAAAAACCTGCTTATTAATTTGTTTTTCACAAATGCATTATTGTTTTGGAACTACTTTGATATACCCCCCAAATCGGAAATTTGGCGACATTTTTTCTCGCAAAGCAAAATACCTGTTTTTGGGGCCTTTTTTCTCGCCAAGATGGATTCTCGCTTTTAATACAAATTCATTAATAACAAAAAAAACTCAAAAAATGGTACAAAATACAAGAAAATACTAAATTTGACAACAGCAAAAACCTAAAAGATGAAGAAACCTAAATTGTCAATATCAAAATAAGAAGCAGCAACCGTAAAAAGTTCGTAGGGAGTGCTCGATTTGGCTCTTAATTTTTGGGGGTATATCAAAGTTGTTCCATTGTTTTATAAATATTTCAACAAAAGTCAAATTTAATAAAAAAATTTTAGTTAGTTGCTTGGTATAAAAATTTAAAAGCTCCTACTAGTTACTTTTTATATTATAACAACAGTTTGATGATTAATTTTTACATACTTTTAAGTATTTTTGATTTTTATTCTTTTTTATCATGGACTATAACTAATTTATAAATCTTATAATAATCATAATTTTGTGACTGAATTTTTTTTTAGTGACTCTTATATTAAATTATAGATCAGCCTCCTTTCTAATTAAAACGAATAAATGTATCATATAACTGTGTTTTTTAGACTGTAACTGTACCTTATTAAATGCAGAGTTTTAACGTCTTGTAAATCTTATCAACAAAATTTATGGAGTGATGTATCTTATTAAAATTAGAAATTTTTCACTTTTTGTTTTTCATTAAAAACGTTTTTTATCCATAACGTAATAATGTATGTGGTAATTATACTTAGAAAATAATGTATCAAAAAGTCATCTTAATATTTTGTTTTAAATTATTAATTTAATAGTATAATTAAATATAATAACTTTATTTTATTTAATCGAAATATTTCATTGTTTTACGTGCCATATTTCCTTACTTATATCTATAATTTTTTTTAAAAAAAAATTAATATATGTGTATTCAATATATTTAAAAAATTCAATTGGGAATTACTTTAATTTGAAAAAATAAAGTAAAATTATTTCTGTATAAAATATTTTTAATTATAGAAGACAAACATAAAAATATAAAATTTAACATTGGAAAAAAGTTAAATGATAATATTAAGTTTTACTTATGGATGAAATTTTTAAATTAATAAAATGTTATTTTCAACATTTTAGGACGTAACATATAAATTTGGTTAATAAATAATGCGTCAAAAATTATGTGTTTGAAAATTAGAAAATCTCATTCACCCAATATATCTTTATTATTTCAATCATTTTACACTTCTATTTTAACATCATCCACATAATTGAAAAATAAAATTAAAGTAATCCGTGTACTTAGTAATGTCAGAAAAGAGTTGCTTGTAAATTTGAAAAGAGTAAGTAATTTTATTATTCTATAAAAAATGATTAATTAAAAATACACAAATATAAAATCATAAATTTTAACATTAGTATAAATTATTTTAAAGAAAATATTAGGTTGGGGAAAAGGAAATCCATTATTTTTACGTGAGCTTTTTGTAACTTCTTTCAGATTCACTTTGTAAAAAGGTTTAAAACAGTTTTCATGTAGATTTTTAGGTCTTGTGCGAAGCTACGACTGCTGACATGCTGTTAAGTTTGATAATTTTTGATATTTTATAGACATTCTCGACGATGTTGTATCCATGCGAGGTGCATCTTTAGCATCCAAATACCCAAACGGAATCGACGAAACCAAAATTGTGCGTAACTGGTATTTACAGTCATATATAGGACGATAAACACCTTTCACAATTTTAGCCACCTGGTTAGCATTTTCGCCATTATAAAAGAAAAACTAAAATGTATCGAATTTTCTGTTTGTTGTCATCTATTTTTAAAACCTTGTACTCATAACTGAATAAATCAAACAAAAAACCGCAAGAGAATATTTTAGTGTCAAATGTCACCTTTCCAATGAGCATAAATTTAAAATTGTTTGATAGGTAGCTCACGAGATAGCGATCACTACAGACGTCTACCGAAAAAATAATGGATAACTTTTTCCCCAACCTAATATATGTAAAATGCTTATCAAGCATAAATGATGTTTTCAGCACTTCAGAATATAGCTTGTGGTTTATGTTAATAAATAATGCAATATTCTATCCAAAATAACGCTTTAATTTTACAGCAAACACTGTGCTGGTGTCCAATATATGCTCCCATAACCGCTGTGTGAATCTATACACGGCTTCCATAACAAGTAAAAAGAAATGTAGGTTTTATGCTCGCCATGCAGTGAACTATGAATATTTTCTAGCTGCAGATTATACAAAGGAATTTAATGAAGGTGTGTATAATGACTTTAATGAAATGGCATTCCTTGCCAGACCATACATGGGATTTTATGCAAATAACTCAAGGTACTACCTTAGAACAAGCGGGGAATTTCCTTATTGCCTGGATAATGGTTATGAAGTGTAATCGAGCAACTGACTGCAAAGTCAATTTTCTAATATTTTGTTTATTTGTATTAATATTTCTGAGAATAAACCTTGATTAGAGCATTCCATTGATGTGAATCTATAACTTCTTGAAGTATTCTTTCAATAATAATAAACATTAAACTTTTTATGTAGCAAACAAAAGACATTTGAATTTAAATATCATGATAAATGTTATTATACATTATTACATTTTTTGGTAAAATTTTTGGAAATTAAAATTATTTTTATGTTGTTGTTTCGAATCCCATCTTGGGTAGCGGAGCTACACCAGATCCATAAGTTCATATACCCTCAAAAAAATCGAGGAAGAGGAGAGGTCTCTCAAGAAACTCTTCCATGGTAAAATCGAGGCAAACAAGAATATGTTGAGGACTAGCCTCGTTGGAGTAACATTTTTTGCAGGTTCTGAAAAGTTTGGAACGCCCGCTAAAAGTGAGGCCATTAGTGTGCCCACTGACAAATCTGCTGATTACGGCTTGGTCGGCACGTTTGCCCTGAAAGTCAAGGGCACCACCGGGACGCTTATGGGGGTACCAAACGTGATTTGGTGGGGCAAGCCAGGGCTTATTGACAGTGTTTTTGTGGGTAGAAAATAATTCTGAGTAAGTGAGGGCCAGATTTGAAGAGGCTGATAGGGAAGTACCCTCTTTAGCCAACTGATCAGCGCGTTCGTTACCAAGTAGACCCACGTGAGAGGGTATCCACTAAACTTATTTTTATAACACACACAAATGAACTTACTTTTGAAATTATAGTAAGTTTATAACCACGTGTGTGGGGGTGAGAGCTATAAATTTTACCTAGTTAGTGAAAGTTTAAATTTTCAAAATTAAAAGCTTAATAAATTTATATAAAAATTTAATATAGCAGCTTTATCAATTTAAAATTTTTTACACAATTTTTTAAAAGAAATCAATTATATATATTTTTTTCTAAAACACAAATATGACAAAATACATTTTTTTATTTCATTAAAAAGTATGCAATTGTGTTCCCGATTGCTAGTTAAGTTTCTATGTATTTGAAAGAAAAATTCGATTGAAATTATACTATACTTTTTATAAGGTATTTTCATATTTATGCATTTTTGTATTGTTACAGTTGCACAATGAGCTATATACCATAGTTTCTGATATAGCCCCAGACATGGCCCTAATAGTCTTCTCAGACTATAATCTAATCATCAAACGCATCTGTGGCTGTATACTTAACTTGGACTTGTCGAGAATTGCATGATCTTTCCTCTCATTGACTTCAGGCCAAAATGATTGCCTAATGGTTACCGCTCTTGTCACCAGTTCAACAATTCGTGAGCTCAAAGCCCACCGTGGATTTGAATGTCTGGAGCAGTTCGAAATCCCCTTTAAACTGTAGATCCTGGTCTAATTAACCCTCGAGTACAAAACAAATGACCGTTTAACGTCAAACAATCCAAATTAAGCTAATTTCCGTGATGCCACACCATATCAATGAAAGTTTTAACGCGAAAAAATCAATACTATGACATTCAAATAACACGTTCCCTGCCACGCTGAACTTTCCGTT